>VWZX01006700.1:33334-95330 GCA_013399015.1 Galbula dea
CTTCTTATCCCATCCCATCCCATCCCATCCCACCCCATCTCATCCCATCCCATCCCATCCCACCTACACAGGCCTGGGCCCCCCTCCAGCAGGTTTTGCAGAGGAGATTACCACAGTGGGTCTTGCCTGAGTGCCTTGTGCTCATGGCCTTGCATGAGCACCATGCATGCCTCCAGCTATGAACACCCATAAAACACTTGGGGCACAAATCTGCAAACAATGTAATGGGATATTGTCCTGGTGAGTTGCCCCTCCAACACTTTGACACCACCAACTAGCCTAGGGTCCCCAGCCCACAAGTGACTGTGGGGACACAGGTTACCCCATGCAGCCAAGACACACGTGACAGAGGGAACATCTGTCCTGCACCTGCAAATGGGCTGCCCCCTGCCTCCCTCTCCACCACAGGAATGCCATCCAAAACCTAGCCAGGGAAGACCAAAGGCTGGAAAGATGCACTGCCCACTCTGCAGCCAGATGGGGGTTGGTGCTCGTTGCTTCTCCCAGTTCCATCCCTTTTCTCCACTCTGCTCAACCCACACCTGTCCACAGACTCCAGCATGACCTGTGCAGCCTGCTGGGGACTGTCCCCAAATGCCATGGTGTCACTCATTGTTGTGAAGCAGGCAACTGAGCTTGCTGCAAAATAGTGAGCTGTGGGAAACTGAGGCATGGGCCTGGTCCATGACAGCCGAAGGACAAGTGAACAGAGTGGCAGCGCAAGGGGGATATAATCCTGCCCTTTAGTGGGGGGAGCCCATGTCAGGACCAGTGATGTTGGAGGGAGCTTTTTACCGCCAGCAGCCTCTTAGGCAGAGACAGAAGTCTGTCCCAGTGCTGGTGGTGGGACTAGGGTGACATGCCTGCCACCTGCTGCTTACAGAAACCCTCCTGGGAAAGAAGTGGGGAGGAATCGACTCCTTTTTGCTCCAACTACCCATTTGACCCCACTTGTGTGTTGAGCCTTACCACGTGCTGGCAGCTGTCTTGCTGACACTGCCACCTTGGTTTGCAGTAGGACCTCACTGACCCCAGACTAGCATCACCTGTAAGGACTTGGAAGAAGGGGAATAGCAGCTGCAAGAGGCCATAGTGCAGGGTCGCTCTCCAATCAGCATTGCTGAAATGGACTGCAGGGACCCGCAAGCCACAAGCTGGTGCCACTCACCTGGATGCCAGCTGCTGCCTCTCTGGGGAGAGCCTTCCACTGCAGCCTGGAACCAGCAGAGCACGTGAGGCAAGCCCAAAAGGCCACTGAGGGCATCTCAAAATCCCCTGGGGACACTCACTCACCTCAGGGTCCTACCCCAACCCTGTAGATGCATTTGCTTAGAGCAAGATAAGGATGAGGAGGGGAGAACAGCGTTAGTATGAAGCAGCTGCACTGAAATACAAGTCAAGAAAGTCTCTCACCCAAAACTACAGGAAAATTTAATTACCCAGGACAAAATACCATCTGTTTGTGCAGACTGTGACCTCCTCCTGCCCCTGGGCTTTAGCAGCTCTTAAATTAGCGTGTTTGTTAGGGGGTATTAGCTGACTGACATCAGGGAAGCAGTTCCTGTGGGGCTTGACAGGGATAGAGTGGCTGTACACTGCAACGTGTGCTGGGGCAGCACAGCAGGCTCAGTGTTGGGGGTGAGAAAAAAACCACACCTTTGGAAATGAGGATCCCCTCTGAGCACAGCTCTTGCTAGCAGCAATGAGCTCTGGGAAGCCCAGCATCACTGTGTCCTGCCACTGGCAAGTGATCTGTGGTGCAAGACTGTATTTGGGTCTTAGCCTCTTTCCAAAAAAGAATGAGTCAAGAACATGTACAATCAGAGGAGAATTTTGCTATGTAAAGTCAGTAGAATTAAATGAATACTCAGTATTGGAGAAATTGGATTAAAATTCTCTTTGTTTCCAGCTCTGCAAGTGAGGGAAGACGCACACACTGGTACCAAGCCCTGGAATTGATTTAGTGATGTCAAACTGTGCAGATCCTTTTTTTCACAGAATCATCAAAACATTTAGGTTGGAAAAGACCTTTAAGATCATTGAGTCCATCCATTAACCTAGTACTATGAAGTCCACCATAACCCATGGTGAGCCATTTATTTCCAATGGTTTATGGGGTACAGAATCCCAGGTGGACGTACCTTCACATTCTTACCTACCAACACTGGATGCAGCAAATAGAAAACAGTCTGAAGCCAATCTGTCTGCATATGAGAAAAACAACTCAGCTGGGAGAAGGCACAGTTGGCAAGACCCCAGCAGCTTTTTTCTCCGTCACCTGAGCTCCGCTCTGTGAGCTCTGCTCTGAAGTCACATGGCTGTCACAGAGGTGGCTGGAGATTATGGCAGCTGCTGCCAGCATTGCTCTTCCAAGAGACTTCTTCCACAAGTAAACCATCAAAGCCAAGTGCTAAACATGAGAGCATGTGGTGTCTGTGACTTGCCATGAAGAACTGGACCCCAGGAACACAGATCCAGGACTAAATTAACATTGGGGCAATTCCAGGGGTTGTGGCTCTGAAGGTGCCCTGTCAGACAGCAGGAGAGAGCAGAGAAGCGCTTGATGCTCTTCCTGCTTGGCCCCACACTCTGTGCCACCTGCTGTATGCCACTGTTGGTTCATGTCACAGTACTGCTCGTCACCCTGCCCCACTGGTCAGGCCTTTAGTGGACTCTCTGGGATCTCTTTTCCTTACAATACACAGAACATTTGCCTGTCTTCCATTCATGTGCCCACCACAGATCAGCTTCTCTTCAACTTTGCACTACATTCATACACCTTAAAACTAGCAAGGTGTTTTGTACCTGTACTCCAGATAAAAGGTCTAACCCTGCTATCTGCCCCTCGTTGGGCTCCCTCTCTCTCCAGCGATCACTCTGTATCATCCACATCCAAAACCATGCCACTGCTTTCCTCTTTCTCACCTTTGCAGACAAAACAGCTTGTGTATGAAGTGTAGCCGCTGAAGAATGCCAAACATTGCTCAGAAGTCCCTTCGCCTGCCTGCACCCTATTGATCTCTATGTCAGGAGTCTAATGCTCTTCAACTCTCCTGGCCAGAGCCTGTGGTGATCCCTCCCCTCTCTTAGGGGCTGGGCAGCAAGCAGGGACCAAGCTGCCACCCCCTGCCCAGCTGGCTGCCTTCCAGCATGTGTTAACAGGCAGATGCAAGCCATGTGTGCACTTTATCTCAAGAACCTTGTTGCAAGCTTCAGCATTGAGGGAAACAAAAAGCCAGCAGCTGAGAGCAGCCGTGGAGTCCTCTGCAGCCTCCAGCCCCTCCTAGACTCTGGCTCAATTCCATATACTGGGGCAAGATTCAGTTTAGAGGAAGGCTTGTTTTTTAATGGGAAAATATTCATCAGTGTTTAAAAATAAAATAATAAAGTAAGTGTCAACCAGCTGGGGCTGTGAAAGCTGGGGAGTTTTGGCGCCTGGCTGAGCACTTTGATAGAAAGTCTCTTTGGAATATGCCATAGAAAATATTTAATTTCCCAAGGCCTGCATATGGGGCTCATCACTCGTGCATATTGCACAGGAATATTCAGGTGCACTGATATCTTGCTACAGGATGACAACGGTTTGCCAGTGCAGCATGCGGGAGGGGCTCCTTCCCTTCTGCTTTTTTACCTTTGGAAGAGGAAAACACTGTACTTAACTCTCAATCCCTGAATATTTGTCAATGGCAAAATAAAGAACACGCTGAACCAGAGACAAGTCTACTTGTACTCACCAGCTTGCTGCGCTCAACATGGGATAAAGCCACAGATGAGCATCAAACGTTGGGAAACACATTTCTGGCCCCGATTTTGCTCCTTTCTGTTTAGCGTGAGCCTGTTGTGACATTCCCTGGATGGAGAGCAGGAGCACAACTTCTACCTCCCTGGCATGGCAGGTGGTATCAGTTCAAATCCCAGCTCTCCACCTTGGGGACATGGAGGTGGCTTATCCTGGACTTGCCAACAGACATATACTTTAGCTAATACCCTTCTGCAAATCTCATGGAAGGTGGAAATACTCCATTATGGCTGCAGAGCCGAGACACCTACTGGAAAATGAACCCAGACAGATTGTGTGATCTCCAGCCCTGGAGGTTTTGAAGACTTAGATGGGCAAACTAAGCTGGTCTGCAGTCAGTATTTACCCTGTTTGGGGCAGGAGGCCGGACTAGAGACTTCCCAATGTCACTTCTCACCTCTATGGATATGTGAGTATACCATTGCTGGGAAAAATTAAATATAAAAATGTCCCCCACAAATTCTGGGAGAGGGATGGCTCTGCTCATCACTCCTTTCAAACATGTTGCAAAGCAAAATCTGACTGAACAAATCTGACCAGCTTGCTACCTGGAGCAGGATGGAGACCATGGAGAAGAACAGAGACCAAGGGGCTGCAATGCAGCAAGGCCAGATCCTGAGCTCAGCCCATCCCTATCAATGATATGGAGACCGAGGAGATGGCCATCTTCCACTCTTCTAAACCTTCTCTTGTGGGGACTGACTCACACGACACTGGTAAGTGATTAACAAGCAGCCAAGCCCCTCAGCACGCAGGCTGCGTGCATGGGCGCTTGCGTGTGTGTGTGCTGCTCCCCAAGACTTGGCAGGGAGGAGAGCTGAGGGGAAGAGTGCTGACAAGCAGATGATTAATTGAAATGCAAGGGGGAGGAAAAGTAACGTCCGCTAAAACTATCAGGCAGCATGAGCATGGGAAAGAAATTTGGAGATGCTGTCCCCATCCCTGCTCCGCACGCATTGCGCCTCCCAGCTCTGAGCTGCTTGCCAGTCCCTTCCTGGCTTCTATTTTTGCAGGTGCAATTTCATGTTTGAAAATAACCATGCTGCACACGCACATATATCTTTTTCCTCCCCGGCCCCCGGCTCATTGCACATGGAAACAGCAGTGATGGGAGAGCAAACCTCCCAGTCTGCAGCGCGCAGCAGCAATTAGACATCCAAGTGCTTGTTACCATGTGCCTCTAGGTGAAGGAGCTCCCCTCACTGCCTGCACCTTCCAAGCAGCACAGGCTTGAAAACACACATGAAGTTACCATTTCGTGCTACAATAAAAATAAGAAAAACAGAAGACATGAAAATAAAAGAAGCTGAAAGCTCAAGCCTGACTCAGCTCTGAAACCTTGCTCAGACTCTGTAAGTTATAACGCAAAGGTTGAAGCTGGCACAATTGCACTCTCAGCAAACAGGGTGAGCTAACTTCTGTTCCTCATCTGGCACAAGCAGGCTCATCTTGGGTCAACAAATAAATAGCATGGAGATGCAAAGCGGTACAGGTTGTACCTGTAACACCCTAGCACCCCAGGAACCTCCTGCCTCCAGCTCCTCCTCCAAGGAAGAGGACCAAAAGGAAGACCAGCAGGTCTTCCAGCAGAAAGGAGAGGAACCTGAGCTTCAAAGCCCTGGCTTGGAAAATTAGGGATGTGCTCTCACTAGTGGCTTCATGATGTAACCATAGTACAGATGACAAACACCATATCCTTGCCTGAGTGAGCACCAAGTGAGCAGGGCTTTACAGAGGCTAGCAGGAAGAAGATGTATGCTGGGATAAAACAGGACCCAAATTTGGGCACCTGGAACACGGTTACTACCATGCAAGATGATCCCCAGCCAAGTTAACCAACTTGGAAAATTAACTCAGTAAGTTATTCAGCACTCAGGTAATGAGTGGAGCTGTAGGTGATTGCAACAGAGGGTTTCACAAACCACTTGTACCATTGACATGGTTTAACAGACTGCTGTTTATGAGACAGAGCAGTATTTAAAAGACACATTTCTCTCAGAGCCGCACATAAAATTTGATAGCTAAATAGCTGTAAATGCTACTGAAGTCTGACAATTCAAAGAGGAATCAAGGGTCTGTCATGCAGAGTATCTGCCAATACACCCGGCCCCACAGAGCCAGAGAGACTTCCAGTCTCATAAAACCTTTTTTATATTGGAAGTGAGAATTTGTGCAGCGCATATGAACTCTCTTTTATTGGGCTGGTGTGATGCTGAGAAAATGCAGTTAAAGTTGTACAAGTCCTCCTTGGAGCGCTATTGGGGCGCCTATAAATCAAAATCTTTATCCTGGAACGAGTTTACTAAACCAATCCACTTTAATTCAGGCTTGTGCTGAGCAGAGGTAAGAGCTCACAGTGGGAGCAGGTGCCTCCTCTTGATGCTGCCCATTCACACTGGCAAAGTGGGGCCAGCCCAGAGTGAGAAGAGCTTTTGCCCATGTCCCCACTCTTGGGGTCAAGAAGAGCATCTCAACAACAGAGCTTCCTCCAGAGCCCAGCACCACTCTCCTTTTCCCTAGCACAAGGGTTTTAGCCTCCCAAAACATCCATGGTCCCTCGTGATGCTCCTAGCTCACAGCCCCAGCCCAGCTGCTACCCTGAACCCTGTCCAGACACCCATGCCTACGCAGCTCATTCATAGAGCTCCTGGGAGCATCCTGGGCTGGAAGGACCACAGACCAACCTTCAGCACCCAGTGGAAATGGAGTATTTCCAAACTTTCACAAAGGCCTGGAGTGCTCTGGTTGGGGAGGAAGATTTGGGCCAGCTCACTTATCCCCCAAAGACTCCTACATCTCCACTCTACAGCTGCATTAATTATTTCATCTTAGTCTGGCTTCCTCATTAAGCTAACCTAGACGGCCCACAGCTGAGTGACAGTGAGCTAGCCTGCAAGAGCCCAAGCCAGCAGTGCTGGAAGCCATAGGCTTGATGTGATTTATGCAGACTAAAATTACATATATCTCAAACACACAATCTTTAGAGGATCTGATGCTACTGGCTGGATGAAAGAAAGCCCATGGAGAGCCTGTAGTGCAGCACCTAGACAGAGCCTGAGTATCTGCATATCACCCCATACTTGGCTAGGAGGGTCAAGCCTGCTTATGGCAGCAATTCCCTTGTGGATGCCCTGGAGGCACAAGGAGTGGAAAGCCCCAGCTCTACTTCGAGTGGACCAGAATGAGACAAAACATCTGTGCCAAAGCAAGGGCTGGGAATCGCAACTCCTCTGCCACCAGCCGTGGGACAGCCAGTTCACCCCACTGATGTGGCTATGAGTTCAGCCGATTTTGGCATCAGGCTCCCCTTGGGATGTCTGGCTTTTGTGGCTGTAAGAACGACTCTTCAGAACATTATGCAGATTCTCATTTCCAATACTGCCAAATACGAGGCATTGGTGTGAATCCACCACATTTTGCTGTCTCTGCAAACAAGTGCACAGAAATACAAGACTGCAGCCCTTTGCAAGCCTCCAGGGAAAATTCAAAGCAGTGAAGAAATTTGTTTTTCCATTAATCCATTGCAAATAATAATGATAATAAAAAAGAACAAACATCCTGAAAAGGAATTTTGCCAGCAGTACAGGTCTTCTTCCCACAGTCTAAGGAATCAACACATTTTCAAATCACTCCTGCTTATGGTACTGAATATCATAAAACAATTGCCTTTCATTCAGTAGCTGGTTTGGGACACTGAGAGAAAAAGCAAGCAGTCTAAACTTAGCAAAATATGAAGAAAGGTTTTGATGCATTGAAAAACAAGTTGTGAGGACTGGGACGGGAGAGATCCACAAGGGGTATGTGCAGAGACGAGGCATTTCAGGGTTGTGGCATCTTTCCACAGCCCCACTCTCTCTCAGTAGCAGAGGGATCACAGCAGCACTGCTCTACTTCTCTAGCTCCTTGGAAAAAATGCAGGGATGTGTTCTCATCTCCCCAGAAAAATGAGCGGTATCTCCTGATTTACTCACCTTCAGCCTTTCCAACATTCAAATACCCTGGCACCTCAGTGTTGCTGGTGGGGGTTGGCAGCTCCAAAAATAAACCAAATGCTTTGGTCCATTAAGAGGAAATCCAGCAGAGGCAATAGCAACAGAGAATGGAGGATTTGCTGAAATAAGTTTGCCCTGAAGCACTGGAAAGAGACAAGTGCTGGTTTCCTACAGGCTTGTGCCATTTAATTACTCAATGTTCCCAGTAACAGCTCCAATAATCTCCTGTTCATCCTATGGCCTCTGCCTTGTCCATATGGAGGGAACCCAAACACCAGAGCTTTCCTGAAATGAGGGTGTGGACATGGCCACCAACTCCAGTGGCTTCTCTGTGTATCACACCCAGCTGCAATTGGCCAGCAGGATGGTGAGCCTTTGCTTGGGGAATGCTGGCAGCTCAGTAGACAACAAGAAGAGGACCAAAAGGAAGGGGAGATGGAGATGGGCAAACCGAGCAAGTATCAGCACTCAAGCTGGGTTCTGCAGCCACTCAGCCTGGGTTAAACATTTCCAGCGATACCCCTGGGCAAGGGACCAGAGCAGGCCACACTGTCCCCATCCTATCTGAACCTTGTTTCCCACCTGGCCCCTGAGGAGCCACAAAGTGTCTTAAAGCCACTAGGAAAGCAAAGAGCTATGACTGTTGGGCTTCTAACAAAGACAAACTGCCTCTCTCCTTTCTCCCAGATTACAAGCAGATGTGTGCTTAAATTACCTGCTGCCATCTGTGACAGTTAGCAAAGCACCATGGTCTAGGAGCAGAATGAAGAAAAAATGTGCAAAACGAGGGAGGGGAGGATTAGTAGGAATTCAGGTGGCTCTGGGAGGGCAAAGTGTTGCCATTGCAGAAAACAAATGTCACTACCAACGCAAGGGATATATTCATGACAGCTAGCAAAAGGGAAACCTTGACTTCACTAAAAACAGTGATGAATTAAGAAAGCCTGGGGAAAGGCTGCAGGGCTGAGTCTGAGCTCCCAGAGTGAATTGTTCCCATGCCATAGCAAGCTACAGGAGCGGACCTGCTTGCATTACATAGCCTTGGATTCCTTTTCTAAAGAAACTCTTCAAGCCTGTGTACCTGTCTGCCTGCACGGCTTCTACAAACTGGCTACAGACTGCTTTGAACTGCCTGACCCAACTGCCGCTGTTGTTGGCTCTTGTTGTGGGCTGCATCTGTTCATCCATCCTTCTTCACAGGACAGGTCTCCCCTGGGATGTCTCTAGGGAGCCCACCAGAAGGCTCTGTGGCTAGGAGGGCACAGATATCCAGGGTCCATCTTGGAGGTGTAAAGAATAATACCAGTGGAGAAAAAGCCCGCAAAAAGGTACCCTCATCATCATGGTCCATAGTAATGCGTATGAAAGATAGGACCCCTGGACTCTGCACCACTTCTGTCCCTACTCAGAGCCAGCTTGCACTCATGCCAGCAGCAGTTTTCCCTTTGTATGAGGGTGCCCAAAGCCTGTGGCATCAAGGAGCATCTTTGCACCAAAGGTCACACTCAAAGTGATGCCTCCTTCGAGATTTGGGATGCGGGTGCAGCCCAGGAGAGCCTAGACACTGTGTTTCTACCACACTGTGGGGCCAGAGCCTGCTGAAATGATCTCTGGTCTTTGGAAGAGTATCCAAGAGGGGTCTCCCATCTCGTAGTAGCATCCTGCACAGCAGGACAGCATTGTCCAAATTGAGACATAGAAATCAAGCCCAACATGCTCCCCTTCCCCCTCACTGCTCCTGGCTTGCTCTCTGCTGAGCCCTTGTGGGTCACACGTGGTGTCCCACTTCCCGGCACAGCTCTGCCGGCTGAAGCAAAGAGCAGAGTCAGACCCCAAATTGCAGATTAGTGCGTTGGGTTCATGCACGGGAAACAAAAGATTGGAAATCTCTGAAGTGCACAGCTGGAATCCACACCCTGACCATGTTTTTGTGAGATATCACGTACATTTTTAAAAGCTATCTAGAGAGGGCTCTGCTTTAAAACAGCCTGGCGTCTGCTGCACTGACACCACTGCCTGTCACACTGACCAGGATCTTCCATTGTTCCCTGTCCCCCATAGGCCAAGCTCATCTGTAGCCTTTAGCCTTAGGTTATGAAATTATTTAAGGAAAGGATTAAACATCATCCTCTCCATTCATTCAGCACCAGCTGTGGAAGGAGGGTGGGAAGGGAAGGACGCATGACCCAGAAATATCACTGTGGGATACTACATGCCAACACCCTGAAATGATAGTCCCCAGAAACACTGAGGTTTCTCTATCATATTTATGGCCTCACAAGGTCACTGAAAGGGGAAAGCCCAGGAGCAGCCATAAGATGCTCACAGAGCACCATGAGGAACAGGGACTGCAAAAGCACACATCTACCTCTCATACTGCGAAAGTGGTTTCTTCTCCCTTCAAAGCTCCTGCAACAGCTACTATATGTTTTTGCAATGTTAAACTACGAGGTCTTTCTTTGTCCATTTCCACATACCAGGCTTCTGGGCTAAAAGTGATCCAAGGTGAGGTCAAATATCCTTTCAAGATGCTTACCTACCCCATTCCTCAATACCACTAGTACCCAAGGACTCCTCTGACATGCTGCAGGAGCTTGAACAAGGAAGGGTTTAATTCCTCTCAGAGCTTTGTTTCTTCCTCAGTGCTACTTCTTCCCATCTCTCATGCTGCCCAAGTTGTAAGTGGCTCTACAGGTTTTTTGTTTCAACCTCATCACAGACATCCAGCTGTGGGCCCTTCCTGCCTGTGTTTACTAGCCAGGAACTACCAAAAAGTCTTACCTACACCTGCTCCTTCCCAGGCCTCCTCCACCCTGAAGCATCATCCATGACAATCTTGCAACCGCATTTCTTCCACGAAAGCACGGTTCACTCCATTCAAATTGACTTCATAGAAGTGGTAGCTTCTACACCCCTCATGCTCCCTTAGTCTGGACCAGGGGAATTGGCATGAGACATTTCATTTCCAAATGAACCTATTGGCTTAAAAGCCAGTTTGAAATTAAAGGTTCACCCAGTGGACAAGTCACAGCCAGCCTCCCCAGAGAGAGAATATTTTGGGAGCCTCTCCAGTGTTTGTACTTTAGGGACTGCAGAAAAGTTGCAACATGGTGTCGGGATCCAGCAGATACCATGCCAAATGCACTCACCATGCTGGGGCATGAAGCAGGAACCCACACCCCATTTGGAAAAACACTTTCAAAGACAAACAATAAATACCAGAGGAGTGATACCCAGTGGTACCATCAAGCACTCACCTTGACATGGGGAAGAGCCAGGCCAAGCTGACCTGGGACAGAAAAATTGGCAGTGAAACCCCCCTCCGCTAAACAGGGAACCAATGATGAGATGTTAAAAGTATGTAAGTTATTGAATGAACGCATCTGCTTTTTCCAGTACACATGTGGATTCTCACCTGAAGTTAGTTTTCAGACAGCTAGACAGCATGTGTTTTTTCAAGCCAAACATGCCCAGGTTGCTCTCTCCCAGGCAGAGAGTTATCTCAGGGTTTATTAATTGGGAAAGCCCCTGTGCAGACACACTTGCAGCACTGTGGTGAGAGCAGCAGGGAAGAAGAAGCAGAAACTCCTCTGATTTTCCCTGGGAAATGACCAAAAAAAGAGCAAGACTACTGCCCACAGCCAGGGATGCCCAGCACTGTCCCACTGGCTCCGAGCCTGCGTTGCCCTCCCTCCCACACCGAAATGGGAAACCCATTAAACGCTTCAAGCAACAAAGCCTCCACTGCTCCTCCCTGGAGGCACTTTCACAGTCAACTTGAGGAAATTGTTCCTGATATCCAGCTTAAATTTCCCTTTGTTGATCTTCAGTTGAGCAGCGGAAAGGTGGGAGCTTTAATGAGACAAGTGGGGCCTCTGCAGGGGAAGAAGCCGTCAGTTTGAGCAAGGCAATGCACAAAGCTGTGGTTTAAGTAGAGCAGCTATTGCAAAAAGCCCAGAATCCTACAAACTTGGGATGGAAAATGTCTATTAACTTTCCCAATGGACTAACGTGAGATTGTTCCCCCATTTTCTAATGCTTCTCCCAGGCCAGCTATTTGATTGGGACCAGAGCTTTGCAGAAATAAGAAGGGCTTGCTCTTTTATTTTTTTTCTTTTCTTTTTTTTTTTTTTTTTTTTTTGGTAATGAATTGTTGCATGTGGAATAAAATGTTGGGCTTTTCTTGTTTAATCTAAGAGCAAAATCGTTGCTTTTTGCCTGCTGGACACAGCTTTTTCTGCCCTGAAAGCCTCTTGAAAAGTCCTTTGGCATGTAAGTCAGGTCATGATGTGCAAGGCAGGAAGTTGCTACCAGCTTGTGTTTGAAAATAAGATATTCTGGGGCAAGGCATGCAACAGAAGAGCAGACAACTTCTTTCTCAGATATGGCTGCTGCTCAGCAAGGCACCACCCATCTCAGGGGCTTCCTCACAGGAGCCCAGCATGATGCTGTCATAGAATCACAGAATAATCTAGTCCAACCAATAGCCCTACACTACTCTTATCTCTAAATCATCCCCTGAAGAAACACATCTATCCTCTTCTTAAAAACCTCCAGGGATAGTGACTCCACCACCTCCCTGGGCAGCCTATTCCAATATCTCACCACTCTTTCAGTAAAGAAATTCTTCCTAATATCTAATCTAAACCTGCCCTGGCACAACTTAAGCCTATTCCGTCTAGTCCTGTCACTAGTCACAAGGGAGAAGAGGCCAACACCCGCCTCCCTAGAATGGCCTTTCAAGTAGCTGAAGAGAGCGATAAGGTCTCCCCTCAGCCTCCTCTTCTCCAGGCTAAACAACCCCAACTCCCTAAGCCTCTCCTGTTCGCTGTACTGCAAAACAGTACTAGGAGAAGTTCACTGGATGTGAAGCCAATGCCATCGTTCACTATTTTTCCCCCTTTAGCCAAGGAAAAGACTTTTCATCAGCAGAAAAAATACTGCTCATGCGGTCAGGAGCACACATAGGACACACAGATATGTGAGCAAGGGGTATATGCAGGAATGATGGCACAGCTAAGTGGGCTTGACCATGGGAGAGCATGACATCCATTGCTTCCAGGAGCTGGGACATCAGGCCCTAAAAGTCCAGCTTGAGCCATGCGCTTTAGCAAGCAGAGGAGCAATGGTTGTGTCCAGGAGCACTGGGTCCCTGTGCCATACTCATCCAAACAGCACCAATGCTGTTCAACCTTGAATCCTCCAAACAGGCCAGCTGCTTCAAGGTTGCTCCATATGTTAACAAAGCTTCCACATTGTGTTGCACCGCTGCAGCCAGACCCCTCTGCAGTGGGTAGGGTTTTGCCCAATACGCCCACAGACCCCTATGGGGTCATGGAAATAGCAACACTAGAAGAGCTAGACTGCTAACCCACCCCAAGAGATGCTTGTCTTAATAGCACACTGCTTTCTTAAACATCAGGTCGGTACGTGGCTGTGGAAGGGTGCTTTTCCACTCTGCTTTTATGGGCTTGTAAAGACAAAGTAGCTGCGTGCTCCCTGGAAACCCCAAACTCTGTTTTCCTGAGGACCTGCTATCTGTCAGGTTTTAGCAGCAGAAAGAAGAGGACGGTGTGCTTGGCAGTGCCAAATGAAGTGGTCGCACAGGTAGGTATCACTGAGATGAGCACTCCCTCCTCCTGCACCCGTGCCAGGTCAGTACAGCTGCTCAAAATTACCACCCAACTTCCCATGAAGAACAGGGCTGAGAGGATGGCACCAGCTGGTGCCAACACCAGGTTTTGCAAGCTAAACAGGCAATGATGCTGTGCAAATCATCCTGCTATTAACCTCCAGCATACAGCCCTGGCACTTCCTTGTTATCACCCTCACAGTGCCCTTTGGTGTCACAACCATACCCTCACAGGACAAAGCTTAAGTATGCAGGCTACAAAAACTTTGGTAAAACAGTTCTGGATCAAAACCTTAAAAGGTATCTAACCTCACCCTTCCTGATTTTGATGAGGCAGGACAAACCTGAGTGAAAAGGAATGAAATAGAGATTTTCTCCATCTACTTTCTAACTGTCGGAAAAGGGAGCACATTGCACGGTACATTGCAAGTTTGGGATGTGGCAAGACACCAACTGCATTTTATGTGTTGCAAAACCACCTCCTCTGTGGCAGATGAAATTTCAAAGCATAAGCTCTGACCTTGGTAATACTTTTTACACTTTGAGTCACTGCCATCACTGGAAATAACAAGGGAAAAGGGCTGATATTTCAAAGATTTTAATGCATGGCTAGATTTGCTGTGAACTGGGACGGTCCCAGATGCCAGCCCAGCCTTCCAGGCCTTTGACACTCTCCACTACAGGCCCAAGGGAGCAAGACTGAAATGATCTGAGGCTGTGTAAAGCACTGGCATGCTAGACTAGGCAAGAGGGGAATGTGGATTCGAAGGAGGATGAGGCATAGCCCTACAACGTCCTGCGGGTATCCCTATAGCTGATAAGTTTGGATGAGTTTGACTCCTGATTCTTTGTTACCCACCTCCAAGGGAGGATGTCTTGAACAGGGCAGCCCTTTTTTTTTCCCTCTTGTATCAAAAATCTGGGCAGGTTCATGTTCTTTGCCTGTGAAGGCAAACATCCCAAAAACAAGGGAAAAAGAAAGAGGCGACTTGGCAGAGATTCCTTTTGACTGGTGGGAGCAAAGCTAGATGGGCAGACGGATAGCAAAAGAGAGGAATCCTTCTCACACATAACATACCACCCCATCTGGTCTCTTCAGACTGTCCCTCAGCCTAAAAGTCTACGCCTCTGAGACACTTTATCAGATACACAGTTCAATTCCTTGATTCTCCTCCTTCACCCAACAAGGGAATAGCTACCTCTGACAGCCCTGATTTGTTAAATAAAACATGCCTTGAAGGCTTCCCACAATAAAATTTGCACAGAAAACTGACATTCTTCCTCCTCCTATCAGCCCCAATGCTATTCATCTGTAAGTTAATAACTTGGATGCTCAGCTGAGCTATTGATCCTTTCTCAGAACAATCATTCTTTTGGGTCCAAAATACACAAATATTAAAGCAACAGGCTAAAATGGCAAAACTAACTCAGCACTTGCATGTGGCCTCATGACATTGGTACTGCAGGGTGACTTGGTTCCTTCCCAGCTGTTTGCAATGTGTTCTGAAGATGCAACGGTATGAGGTAGGGTTTATTTCTCCATCACTCTCAAAGAAACCAACTATCTCATCATCAAGGAAAAGATGTTGCAGCTTGTAGGTGGAAAGCCAGCTTTCATGACCCAAAATTACTGTTTAGCTTTAAATATTCATCACTCAACCAGGGCTTCATAGTAGGACAGCTGCTCCTTGTAGGTATTCAGGTTAGCGATTTTCAGCAGCAGTGGTGCATGGGTATACAGAAGAAAGGCAATGTTTCAGAGCCCCAGCTCCCCAGCTGAAGGAGAGAGGACAACACCAGATCAGTCACTCCATCCAGGGTGTCTTTGGGCTTCTGTCATATTAGACAGGATCTGGCATGTCTGAGGCTGAGCAAAGCTCCAGGTTCCACCCATTGCTTCCTGCCAGCACTCGCTTGGGAGTGGGTCTAGCTCTGATAACCACTGTAACAAAACCTGATGAAAGGAAACAATTAAGGTCTCTGCAATGTCCTCATCCTCCTCAACTGCTCCTGCACCAGCAGGGCACTAGACCACCTCTCCCAAGGGAATTCTCGAGTGTGCCCCAACCTTGTATTTTTTGCTTTGCAATCTGCTTGCATGCGTCTGGCTAATTGTTGTTCAGACTGCTCCTTTCAGGGGAGATTTTCAAGGCAAACAATCTATTTTTCCCCAGTTGCATTTTTTTGACTTCAAAGCCTTTGATGTCTGGGAAAATAACAGGCAACCTCAACACACGGCTGAGCATCAGGAGAGGGCTGGGAAGCACTAAGCGGAAATGCATTTGGTTGTCTGGGTCAAAAACCATTTCCTTTGTTAAATGATTATTACTGTTCCAAGAGGATTTCAGTGGGAATTGAGGGTGCTTAGATAGATGGATTCACAGGTTTGCTGAGCTTCTATAAGGGTCTCTATATCCTCCACCATAATTCTACATCATAACTTCCAACACCAATAATTCTTCTATGACTCCCAACAGATATTCCTGTGCCTTCCAAAGCAATAACTTCTCAATGAACTCCAGATCTGCCAAATCGACTGTTTTCCCCCTGCAGACGCCTGTTTTTTGGCCCTTCTCAACACCCCCCCCGGGAATCTTGACCCATTTACCTTTCCTCCTGGTTCCAAGATCAGCATAAGGGGAGATGAGATCAGAAACCAATATGCCTTGGACATCAACAAATAGCTCTGGCACTAAAAGCTTCCAGTCATCTCCCATTTTCCTGACTGCTCTCAGCAGTCGAGGATCCAGACCTGGACCTGCCTTTATCAGGCATCCTTCTAAGCAAACCTTCCCCAGCCACATGCTTCCCTTTCTCACATTGCTCATTTCTTCCCATTTGTACCTGAAAATTGTTATGAGTGTGTCACAGGTCCCCCCTGGAGAAATTACTTAAAGTTACTCACCCGGGCTAGAGAACAAATGCTTATATAAGAAATAAATTGCAATGCATTTCTTGAGTCGTCAGGCTTCCCAGTTCAGCTGTAAGAGCAGCACGCCAGGCACAGCAGCACAGAACTGCTACCTCTCTGTGCACTTGATCTTAACGATGTGTTAATTAAGCTAAGGTTAGAGCTGCTTGTTACCTTATTATTTTTGGTTCTTTCACAGGAATGCTCAGCAGCCTCAATCAGGAACAGGCTTTTTTCCCCCTTTCTCTTTGCTTTTAAGTCACAAATTATTTCAAGATCTGGTAAAAATAAATGCACACAAGCAGGCTCTGCTGTTTTCCAGGGGATTCTGCTTTGTGAAGGAAGAAAGGTTTGAATCAAAAATGAACATATGCAAGATGGATAGGATGATAAGAATCAAAAGTTACCCTTTTTTTCATTGAAAGTTTTTCTTTTAAACAAAGAAAAAACTCCACAGACTAATTGCACAGCACTAGGTGCTTTGTATGGAGTCAGTTTGTGCTATAGAGTGAAAACTGAGCAAGCTACTAGGCTGCCCAAAGGAGGACAGAGGAAGGATAAGCAATTTGGCTCCAGCTTTAGGCTCTCCAGTTGCTATCCCATTCATCGACCTGCAGACTCCCCGAGCTGCTGGGGCCAAGTGTGGCTGGACACCTCTCAGGTCATCCCCATCCCACAGTGCACACAAATGAAGCAGCACTTCTGCGCCTGAATAAATAACCAAGTTTTAAAAGACGGTGCTAAATTTGCTGGTGAGTGTATTAAAGGACTGTGCCCTAGTGTAGGTCCCCACAAGCCAGGCTGCCATCACATGGGTGCAATGAGCTGCTAGTTCTCAACAGACCCCTGATGAGTCACCACAGGCAGAGCCTTCCTTACACTGTCCTGGGGAGCAAGTATAGGGGCTGGCAGAACTGCAGAACCCAGACTGAAACTAAATGGAATCCAGGAAGGAAAGGCAGATGGGGAATACCACAGGGGCAACTTAGGCAGGTCCTCTTGATCCCAGGCAGGATGTGGGGGCTCATCCTCACGATGTGATGCTGCTGCCCTGGGAAACCTGAATAGTATTCCCTGTCTCCACTTGCTCCCAGACAGTGGAAAAGAGCCACAAAACCCTCTCAAAGTCTTAGCAGGAAGGTCTAAAATGCTTCTAACAGAGTGGCCACCTCCAACCACCATGGCTGCCAGCTTCTCCTTATGGGTATTCTTAGATGTTGTTTTAGGACCAGGCTGAGGAGTCCCACTGGGAGCATGGGGCTGGCACTGCACTACACAGCTACACGCCAGCACCCTGCAAATGACCTAGGTTTTTAAAAGATGTCATTGTGCCCGTGCTATCCAATTACTAAGAAACAATGAAGCTGACAATGGACCTCAGAACTACTGTGGAAAAATGAGAAAAGGAGCAACCTGCTCACCACAGGGCCTGGTTTTGCAAAGAATCTGCAATCCAACATCACATCTTCTCCTGAATGGCAGCCAGGACAACTTTTCCCCACTTTCAGCTGAAAACAGCTTATGCCATTTTCTGGCTGCTTCTGGATTGAAAACATTACTAGTAAACAAAACCTCTAGAAACTGATGGCATTTCTCTTGCCTGTGTTGAAATTGACTCTTCCCTTGCATTCAGTGCTGCTATCCTCAATGGGAAAAAGCAGATTTTGTCCTAAAACTTAACTCCTACGATCTGAATACCTCCTGAAAGAAAATAAGGAGACCTGTCTGGGGGATAACCCATAGGAAAAAGGCTTCAGAGAGGCTCAATAGTGCATAAATGGATAATGGAACAGAAATGGCTTCAGGAACCAGGGTGAGAGCAGACTTTTCTGGGGACCAGGATGTGTCCTAAAAGCAGCATGTCCCATCAGCTCTGTTTTTCCAAAGAGGTCTTGCAGCACAAAGCAATACATGCAGACATGCACGGACTTACTTAGGGGCTCTGGCATCCAGGCCTTGAGCAGGAAGGCGCTGCACAACTGCACTAATTATATGCTGAACATCTGTCTCCCTGCTACTACCGTGGGGCTGGAAAAGTCCTCCTGCATGATCAAGGATTAGTGTTGGAAAAGATTTTGTTGACTATGTGATTTTGCACTGTCGGGGGAGAAAAAAAAATACTGCAGATTCCCTGGAAGGGAGTTGTTTCAGGGCACATCTCTTGGATGAAGCAGGGTAATTTACGTTTGAAATCAGAGACCTTGCCAGAGCAAGAAGTGAGTGCTCACACTGCTGTGGGCTGCAGGATTTAGTCCCTTGCTCCAAACTGGGGGGAGCAGGATCTCCTGAGGTCTCCCATACTCTGAGCAGCACCAGGGTGTCTGATACATCATGACCATGAAGGGGAAAGAAAGTTCAGCCTGGCCTGGTCTGCTTCTCCCTGTCCAAAAAGCTACAAAAGGTCAGAAAATAACAACACTTCCAGCTGTGGCGTGGTACCATGGAAAGGGTGTGCATCCTTCTCGCTGTCCTGGCTGGGATGCGATTCTACCAAAAACCCTCTATAGACAAGGAGAGAGGCAGCAGCAGAAGGAACCCAGGACACATTTGTGGCATAAATCGCCCCTTAATCTGGATAAGCAATGGAAGGGATCTGGAACTTTGAACAATGGAGCCAGATGGTGGATATATATCTTTCATCTTTGATCTGCAACCCACCAACCTTGAAAGGAAAAATCTTCCCAACTTTGTGTGACATCTACCACCCATGTTAACGAGGTTTGTGATAATCTGTGTGCAAAAAGACTGACAGAAGCCTAAAAAACAAACCTGTGGTGAAGAGAAGCAAATCCCCTGATGCTTAATTAGCACAGATGTCTTCTGAGTTGGGAATCTTACTATTATTTTTTTTTCCTTCTTCTAAATCATCAGGGGCCAGAAACTTGCACAGCAACACAAACAAAATGTCCCTTCAAGTCAACGGGTGCTTTTGGCAGGGCAGAAATGATTGGGATTTCCAAAAATGGCCCATGGGAACATCAGCCCAGGCATTCTTGGGAAGCATCTCAGAGCCTGAACTGTCTCCCAAGAATAAAATCCTTCAATCCAGCATGACAAAAGAGCCATTGCACGACAGTTGCTATCTCACAACTGCGCAAATTAAGCAATCAATCAAACAAGCAATACCCTGGAAAAGAGCAGTGCACGGTGCATGTGGTACTAGCAGTGGGTGAGCAGAGCTGACCCATGGTTGCCTTCCATCACATGTGGGCTATTGTGTTCCCTTCACCGAAAACATCACAGCAAGTGAGGGCTGCTTTTTGGCTTTGACCTTCTGTATCCAAGTCTGGGTAGAAGACCCTTTCTTGGAGAGAATATGGTATCCAGCAAAAGCATTTGTTTTGGACTTGGCTGCTATATAAATCAATGGTAATTATGTAAGGACATGACAGAGCAAAAAATTAGATGTAAAATTGTCAGACAACAAGAAAGGAGCTAGAAATTGTTGCTGTCTCTCCTGGGTTGCAGAGGGAATCCTGTCTCAAATGTTTGGGATTCTGCGTGTGCCTCCAGCTTCACAAAACTATGTCCCTTGGAGCAAAAAGAGAAGGATGACTATTGAAAACCTCCCATGACTTCTTGTCCACTGAAGCAATTAAAAGAGATGTAAGATATCACTGCTGTCTGTCCATGGACCAAAACTCCAGGATGTGTCAGGAGCCCTTAACACCAGAGCTGAGCATTTGCTTAGCACCCAGAGGCCCAGATATGTTAACAAACAGATCAGGCAAATGGCTGCATGTTTTAGAATGTATTTTAAAACCCAGATCCCATTGGCAGGCAACACTCAGACAGCAAGTGGGGCCAAAACCCATGAATAAATTACTTGGAGCAAGTAGTTTGACATGCCATTATTCATAATAAATGCAGTCCTAGTAAACAGAAAATGGAGGCCAAATCTGCCTTTATAGACACCAATGATATAATCTGTTTCATCCTATTTGCTGTGCAAAATGAGGGCAGAAGAGAGCTACTATCATCCTCTAAAAGAGGAATGGTGATTTTGGAGGAACAAATATTCCTGACAGCTCCAGAGTGAGGTGCAGGACTGGAGAGCACAGACATAAACTGAACTCATAGTCAGAACAGAAACTTGGTTCCACCAGGGTAAAGACACAAATAAAACCAACCAAGCATGTCCCCCACCTCCAAGCAGTTCTGCTGATGCAGCTACCAAAGTAGCAGCTGCTTCAAAGAAGCTGTGAGGCTACAAAACAGAGCACAGACATGCTATTTCTGACACTTTTCCTATGCTTTTTAAGAATCACATTTATTTCAATTTGGGCAACACATAGGAAAATTGTGAACATGGCTGTGATCACTCTTCCTTTGCTTCCTTTCCCAAATAATGCAAATTTAAAGGCATTTTGGTTGCAAGCTGCTTACACCATGAAGAGGCCAGCCTGGCACCTCCAGAATTTACCTTAGGGAAAACCAGAGCCACTGGCCTGAAGACTGCCACATTCATCTTGAACACAAAGGGAAATACTTCAGTAAATGACAAAGAAAATTTATTATGCTGCTTAAAAGTTACAGCCCATTAAAAAAAATTGCCCTGATCTGAATCATTAACTTTTCAAAATAAATACTATTCTTTCATCAATAAGCTCAAAATATAAGCTAACCTCAAAACCCTTTGGAAAAAAAAACCCATAAAAATAATATCTTTACACATTAATAACATCCATTGACCTAACTGCAAGCATATGTCCGCATTCATAATTTTACTGTATCACACATCAATAATACTCTACACTTTTTTCATATTAAATTATGCTTTCCCATGAAAACAAAGTCCCAAGTATTTTCCTAAAAAGGCCCTTGCCATTTTAAATGCACAATGGCTGCATTTCAAAGTATTCACCCTAAAAGCATATTTGGTTATGCAGACTGGTATGAACCATTCATAAAATGAATGGGGCAGGTTCATAGGCATGTCAGAAAACAGAAACACTTTTATTTATAAGAAAACAAGGGTATTTTCTCTGCCTCCTTTCACTATTATCTTCTTCATGTCTCAGATCTTGAATTTATTAAACAGGCAAAGCAACTAGGACTGATTATGGAATTGCCAGCTCTCTGCGCCTTGGTGTTTTGGACAAGGCTTAGCACAGTATAATCTGTTTATTAATGTTTTGAAGAGGTCTGAGCAACAAGGAGGAAAAACTGGCAGATTACTATTATTTAGGCTAATCAAGAGTATGACGGATAGGGGAGATCATCAAAGCAAACAGCAGTGCCAGGCAGTAAGGAAACCCAGTGTGCTGATAAATGCAAGGCATCACATGCTGCAAGGGAGGTTGTGAACTAATCACACACATTGCTGCAATCTAATTTAGCTGAAAACAGTTAGCAAAGTGATGTCAGCCGTCCCTCTGTGGCCACAGCTAAAATGGCAAGCAAAATGTTAGGTGACATATAAAGACACAAGATTATAAAATACATGACAGAGTAAATCGACAGCATGCCCTGATCCGGAACACTCCAGCCAATCCTGAACATCCTGTGTAAAAAAGGACAGAGAAAAGAGGTTTCCGTTCAGAGACAGGCAATAGAAACCGTGAGATGTACAGAAAGAGTGAAGTCTGGGACTTTAATTTATAAAGGAGGCAGATAAACAAGAAGAGGAAGGAGGTGCAGGGAGCAATGAAAAGCAGCCAGCAAATGCTTCTTGAATATGGCAAGGGCAGAAGAGGAGTTTACAAAACCAAAAATGATACTTGAATATGCTTTATTTACGCACATGTAGTGCTTGGTGCACAGCCAGCTTCCGGGCTGTGCTGCCTCTGAGCATCCCACAAACTCACAACCAGGGAGTGTAAAGAGCACCAATTAAATCTTCTGATTTCTAAGAAGACTCATAGGTGTACGGTTGCAATGGTGGGGTGGTGGGTGAAGAAAGGATCACAGCAGGGAAAGAGCAACCAAGGCTGAGGGAAAGGCCACCACAGCCAGCACGAGGTCTAAAGGACAAAACCTGCATCCAGCCAGAAAAACATGACCTGTTCCCCACAGAAGGTTGCTCCTAGCTGGGCAGAGCCAAGGGACAATCCATGTCCTGCAGCAGGCAGGCTCTCCCCTGTACCTCTTGGTGCTATTTTAGGTATTTATTGACTTGGGTTCTCTCTCTTTGCATGTCTCCCTCAACCCTTGATGAGAAGCACCTCTTTCAGCATACTGCTATGAACATGAAGTCCATATTGCTCTCCAGGGCACAGCTCCCACTTTCCCTGACACCACTGGGATGCTCAACACTGCACTCCCTGCATCTACCAGCTGTATCCTAAAACCACAGGTGCCCAGAGGCAGATGAGTGGACACAAATCCTCGCACATCTCTCCATCTCTCCCCTTCCCGTTTTACTGAGGTCCGGTGATTTCCCAGCTGATGAACACATTACCACCTCATTCGGCAACGCCTCAGAGGCGCTCACGTTTCAGGCCCTGTCGAGAAAAAGATGAAGTATGAAAATCCCTTTCCTTTCCAATCCAGTCCTCCCAGCACCGGCCAAGGAGCAAACACAAAACGCCTCAGAAAACACACAAGAAACACCGGATGCGAGAGGCTGTGCCGAAGTCGCACCATATGCAGGTGTCAGGGAAAAAGGTCTCCCGGCTCCCACGCCAGGCTGCTATCTCCATCCCACAAACTCTTCTCGTGAGGGGTTGATTCCCGGAGAGGACCTGCTCCATACACTGGCTCATCAGAGACATGGATCAGGTGGAGAATCAGCAGAGGATTTACACAGCCATGGCCACTGGAATCTAAAAATATCTGGAGATGATATCTAGCTTTGGAGACTTCAAATATGTCCACGCGGGCATGAAGAGCTGTACACATCAGCCCCTGCCTAGATACCATCTCACCATTTAGCTACAAGTATCAGTGAGGGCATTTTCACCCCAGGCATCACTGGTGAAAGCACAGTCCCCTTTCCCTGCCCTCAGAGCTGCAGCAAAAGGAGAAAGGCATTGGGTCAGGTCAGGAGCTAAATACTACCCCAAAGCATGTCCTGGTGACAGCCCTGTCTGGAAACAAATGCATTTATTTTTCAGAAAATATTAAAACCTGTGAGATACACCAGAAGCTCAACCCTCTTCTTTGGCCGGCCCCAGAGCCCCTACTTGGGGCTACTTCCTTATATAGGAAAATACAAGCACCCACAGGGGTGATGGACAGAATGTCCACTCCTGCCATGGGATAAGGGGGCACGTTGGACATCCTTCACCTTCATCCAAGATCCTGGGGAAAAGACACCATCTCTGTCAGCACTTCAGGCCAATGGAGATTGATGCTCCTCAAGAAAGGTCATAAGTCTCCTCACTGAAAAGGCTTTTTGGAAAGAGAAGGGGTTTATAACAATTACAGTACTGCTCCTCCCTTCAACATCCTTGTAAAACCAAGTAGAGAAGAAAAATCCCACAGTTCTGCTCTACACTGTTTTTTCACCATGTAAACAGAAATGGGCTGATCACAAAAAATTCATGCAGGATTTTGTGGAAAGTGTAAAAAATAAAACAGCCAGACAGAGGTTTGTTTAGAAGTGACAGCCCAGTCCTGCCTCTTTGACATTTGCTCCGAACCAGTGAACTGCACAGCATTTGAACTTTTGTTTAGACAGATAGGCCTGTGTATTTAGAAATCCTTGAAACTCATCCATCTGCAAAGACAGCAACTCTCAATAATTCAAAAGCTCTAGCTGGGATGCTGAGCTCAGCAGATCTCTTTACAAATGATTCCTATTAAAATAAAAAATTACAATGCAAGCGTCTATTAGACAATCCAAGCCTGACATGAAAAAGGAATTAAAAAAACATAATAGGTCCATGCTAGCTATTTTTATAGATCACTGAGGAGCTCAGAGAAGGCATCAGGACACCCGTTCTCCATTGCCTGCCCAGTGCCCAAACCCACCCTGAGCAATGCACCCTCCACCACACCCAGGACCATGATGGCATAGTCATACTGACGGAGGTCTGCTCAGCTCTTCAATGCCTCTAGAGATGAAAACCTGAGCCTACTTGCCTGGCAGCCAGTTTGGACATTCACCCACCCTCCGCATGAGGATCAGCCCTCCTGGTACCAGGCCTTAAACATCCTTGCTGCGTTTTATACCCAGGGTTTGTTACCCTAGGACACGAAAGCTGGTTTCCCAGGGAGCTTTTTGCTTCTCTGAAAGTTTATAGCTTTTTGGGGTTTTCTCTTCTCCAAACTGTGACCTTGGGGGTGTGGGACATGCTCAGGCCCCTGGCTGCTTTTTCCGCTGCCAGCATCAGCAATGCACAGATAAACTCATGACAGATGACAGGTGCAGCCTTACAACAGGACGAGTAATGAGGCATGGCTACCAGGACCAAAGGAAAAACACAATCATTCACAACAGCCTAGAGATCCCTAGAGACCAGAGTTAGCTGACGAAGAACCCTCCCTTTGGTTTCCCTGGCTAGGGCAAGAGGTGGGATGTGCTGAGGAGACCCCACCAGCACCAAGTCCCCTCTCCCTCCTGGCACATCGTGCAGCAGCAGCATGCTCAGCTTCTAGCTCCCTGCTCCCTGCAAAGCCTAAACCAACAGATTATCACGTTAACACTTCAAATGTTTAATTTCCTGCTCCAATTACACTGGTTTTGCAGCAGAAGAGGGGAACAAAGGAAAACAAACCGAGTGTTTCTAAATAAACCTAGAAAACTTTAAGACCGCTAGGCTTCTTCCTCCACTCTCTGGCCAGGGATTGGGGGACTGGTCCTCTCGTTGGTGAGGTAGTTGGCTGTAGGCATGGTAGCAACCTGAGTGCTGACCTCTTGGGCCAGCAGCAGAATTGCTCCCTACCCCACTGCTAAAATGAAAAAGTCCTTTTGTTCGACGGCTCTGTCAATCTCCACAACACTGCAGGAACATTTGCTGCACAACAAGAAAAATAAGGCAGCTGGTGTTTGCAGAGCAAAACAGTAGCCTGCTGCAGAGAGGGGCCAGGCTGAGCACTGAGGAGAGAAAGTGGATGAGGTAGGAGGAGGGCAAAAATACTAGGAGTAAGGAGGGGAGGTGCCGTGCTCCTGTAGGGAGTGATAGCGTGAAAGACAGAGGGACGAAAAGCATAGAGGTGAACTGAATAAGAGGGAAGGTGAGAGCACAAGAAGGAAGGAAAGAGAGACGGGGGAAAGAGAGAAGGGGGAAAGAGAGAAGGGGGAAAGAGAAGGGGGAAAGATAGTAGGGAGAAAGCAAGGGCATGGAGAAGGAAAAATAGATGAGCAATGGAGGAAAAAATAGCTCAGGAAACTAAAGGCTGTGGCCACATGCAAGCTCTAGCAGAGCTGTCTCAACCTGGATGCTCCCTCTGCCATATCCATCGGGTTGCTCAGTCTTCCCCAGAGTATGATACAGATCTGGAGGAAAAGTGATATCCCAACCCAGGTGCTTTGCAGGGCAGCTAGTCCAGCTTGAGCTGCTCACGATGGATATTAGAAAAATAAACCCATCCCAAAGAAATCCCTCAGCCTGAAATCCTTGCTAACTGCTTGCAGGGAAGAATAAGGCTCAGACACTCAAAACTCCATGAAAAACTCACATTGATGCCTCTGCAGGATCTCATTTCCCCCTGTAGGGGGAAGGTGACCCCACCATAGCACTTGCCTGGGCTGGGACAGGGGATCCTGGCTTCCCACAGAGCTGGGGATGCTTTTCCATTGGTGCCCTTCCCGAAGGCCACCCACAGCTGCCAATATTCATAGCTCAGTGAGCATATGCATTGCACCAAGCTCACCCAAGCACGCAGGGAAGAAGGCAAGGAAAAAAGCAACAACCTTGGGGTCAGAGCCAGGAATAGCTGCCTACAGCCAGAAATAGAGAGGGCCATATTCAGCCCTGGTTCTTTGAGAGCCGCTGGATCGGAGCATGGTGTTTCCAAGATTTCAGCCCCAGAGAGGACAGGATTAATTTTTCCTTTGGACTCATGTTCCCCCCCTGTAAGACGCCCCCATAGCTGCTCTCCAGCTCCAAAAAAGTTGCTGGGTGGATGGAGCAGGTGGGAATGGGTAGGGATGCAATCCAGCAGTGGGGAGGGAACAAGTGACCTCTGGAAAATGTGCTGGAAAAGCAAGGGAAGCAGGTCAGGAGAAGGGACGGGTTTCAGCACCTGCTGCTGCGAAGCCTGATGCTGACCTGGGAAGGGGCGACACAGGGGAGCAGATTCCAGAGGATTTTGGCAGCGCACAGTGATCTGCGCACATCTCGATGACTCCTTTGGGTGCCTGCAAGAATCTTAGCACATGAGATCAATGCAGGCAGCGTGCAAGGCACGGAGACCATCACGTGTACTCCTCCATTACCCCAAGAAAGCTGTTAGTAGGGACAACCACTTCCTCACCCCAGACATACAAGGTGCAGTCCCATTCCTCTGAGCACATGCACATATAAATATGCATGCCCACGTGCATGTGCAAACACAAAACCAGGTGCATACCACCACATCCAGCCAACAGGCAAAAGAATATCCTGGCTGTCCTGGCAGGACCTGCCTGCTGATACCCTAGACTCCAACACAACCCCACTGCTGCACACCTTGCTCCGCACTCAGCTGTGGCAGAGATGCATGTCCCAATACAGGGCTGGATGCTGCTCCCAGGTTGGGAATGGTGGCTGAACCCTTCTTACCAACACTGTTTGCTAAGGAGAACACGGGAGTCAGAAGACCTGGTCCTGCTGCCTCCAGCACCAGCCCAGATGCTGCTGGAGGCAGACTTCAATGATCAACCCTCAAGCACCACATCTAGAAGCCAATACTTGGGTAAGTGAAAGAAGAAAGCAGACAGGAGCACATCTGATGAAGGCATCTGGTGCAGAAAACTGAAAGCTGTGGGTGAGGTAGCCCCCTGGGTAGCTGGCCTGCAGAGTGGAGATCCTCACCCCTGATCAAACCAGAGGTTTGAACAACTTCTCTCCCATCCTTCCTTGCTCTACCTGAAGCTTCCCAGCCACCTTCAGGGCGCTGAGGAAGGGCTGCATTTGTTAGGATAACTTGTTTCCTTCCTTGCTCCCCACCACCTCGCAGGAGAAAATCCACCTATGTGTTTTGCAAGGTCTCCCTGCATGGCTGCTGTTAGCTTGTGCTCCACAGCTGTAAGATCCTCACCCTGCAGACCAACGAAGGGCTGAATTGCAAAAAGAACTGTCCTTGGGCTTTTTTCTGTGGGGTTTTGAGCCCCATTCTGGATATGGAGGGGAATCCAGAGCCCACCTACTCCTGCCCCGCAACTGGACCATCACAGCACAGACTCACAGCAAAGCACTAAACCAGCTCCATGTGCTCCTTCCCAAGAGTTCTGAAGGATACTTCAAACACCATGCACCCAATTGCAACACGGCAGATATCCCCAGTGACAGATGGGGAGAATATTCCACCCTTTGCTCCATAAAGAGCCTCTCCTGCTGTTCTTCCAAGTCCCCTTCTGGTTTTGTGTACCGGTGCTGAGGACAGGTGTGCTGGGAAGAGCTGGGGGAGTGTGGGAGGCAGCCTGGGGAAGCCTCCCAGCCTAGGGGATGCATAGTATCAGACAGATCTCACCAGGTGGCAGCAAGCTGTGCTCGTACAGCAGGCGGGTGAAGGAAGGGCCAGAGAAGACAGAGAGAAGGAATAGAAAAATAAAGGAACCCCTAAGCAAAGTGTTGACTAGAAAACAGAGGGCACTGGTCCAGACTTGCCTGCCTTCTGCAATAAAAACACATGCATGCAGGTATTTCTGCAGAGGTGGGGGCTTGTACAGGGCTGGTAGACATGGTTCCTGCAGGTGTTCCCCATCACTCCCAGTTGTCCCATCCTCCTATGGTAGCTTGACACACAGGTGTGCAGGGTGGCCTGACAGATTCACTCCCTACCAAAGAGGCCCATAAAGCCATGGAACCAGGTGCTGCTGCAACCACACAGCATATCTGTACCACAAACTAGCCAGGGAAAATCGCTCATCTAGACTTGCAGCACCAAAGCCCTCTCCCAAAACCCATCCAGGAGTAGCAGTATCCCCTTGAAGCTTCTCCTGTTTGCAACACACCTCTAAGGTCAGACTATGTCATCGGGCCCTGCAAAATGAAGGCTTATCTGCATCAGCTCCAGGAAAGCCATGTCACAGTGTGGCTAGGACATTTGTGAATGCACACCTGGGGCAGAGCCAGCACCAGGGAGTCCACGAAAGCTTCTCCTCCATCTCAGCATACAAAACTCAGCCTCTGGATTGAGGGTAGGTTATTTTGTTTTTTGCTTGTTTGTTTGTTTAGCAAACTACTGTCCAGCCTTGTAAGACAAGTCCCCACAGTGCTCAAATAAGCCAAGTATTTTTGCTCACTCTTCCTGCAGCCTTGAGATGGCCTTTGGGAAACACACACCTTGCAGCCCTCCATGCCCTGGTAATTGAAGAGGCTGCTTCTCTTCTCAGCCAGCAAAGGGATTACAGGACATGCTTAAGGGCTTGAGTTCATAACCTTCAGCCTCCCCTAGAGCTCAGAAATTGTGGCAGTGCCACCACTAGCTAGCAGCATAGCCAGCCATCTCCATCCCAGGCATCTGAATGGCACGGCCAGCATTTGGGCTTCAAGCTGAGGCAGAGCATGCCACCTTTCCAGGCTGCTCACAATTAACTGCTTTTGAGGCTGCAAGGAGACAAATTACTATAATTTAACAAATAGACTTTATCTTAAAACGAGCACCTTACTCAACACCTATTGATTCCTGCTCCCCCTCCAGAGAACTCTCTGCAATTAAGTTGTCACATCCCTAATGCCCACGTAAAAATGAGCCAGCTCCAGTGTCTCCCAGAACACCTCACCCGCACAGGAATACAAAACCCAGCTGCCAAGTTTCCTTTGTACCCCTGAATTAGCCAGAGATGAAATTTATCTCAGTGGTAGACAGCAGAGCTTTTATCTGCATCCCTCCAACTGCCATACAGCTTGCAGACAGTTCATGTTTTGCTCGTCCTCTTCCAAACTGCTAATAGTTTTGCACAAAGCCAGGGGGATGGTGTCCTCCACGGGCAGAGAATTGGAGAGAGCAGAAACTCAGGATTTTTGGCTGGTAGCTCTTCCAGAGCTGTTCTTTGTCTGCTAGGACAGCAGTACGCTGCAGAGAGGGGTGTGGCTGGTAACATCTCATGGCCCCGAGGCACTGGCACAGAGATACTATAGGCTGCCCTGTCCCATAGCCTGTCCCTGCCCTGCTGAGAGTCCCTCTGGGACTCTCAGTCCCCCAGTACACAGGCTGAGTAGTCCTGAATGCATCACATAAGCCTGCTATGCCTCAGTTTTCCCATCACTGCAAACAGTCTGGGTGTTGGTGACATCTTTGTCAAGCAGAGGAACAACAGCATGAGTCAGGGACATGGGAGCGTTTGCAACTGAGGGCAGTTTCTTTCCTGACGGCAGGTGCAGTGAGTATAAGAACTGCTTTCCTCACCCCCCAAAAGACCAATTAAGACACTGGTTTTTAATATCCAGGCTGGGATCATCACAACGACAGAATCATGTCTTACCACTTGCTCCCCAGTGGGGCAGCTCAGAGGTTTGCAAGCTCAGGCAGGGCTGCTGTGTCCCCCAGACCCTCACAGGGACCCTGCAGAGAAACCAAGGGGAGAGAGAGGGAAGGTGAAAAAACCCTGGCATGTAGTAGCACCGTAGAGTTGGATGCAGCTCCAGGACAGCCAACGATGCCTGCAAATCCTGAGATTTTGCATTTCCAGAATCCCAGACCAGCTCAGGGGAGAACTTCTATTTCATTCCTACTGTTCACCAGGAGACAGGGGAGGGTTGCCGAGTGGAAAGACAGCCTTGAAAAAAACAGCAGCAGAGGGAAAAAAACACAAGAGGGACTGTGGTGCCAGAGATTAGGAAGGGATCTTTGAGATTTAACAGAGATTGGAGAGCTAGACCTAATTACACACCACACACTCCGACAGCGAGCCACCGGCTGCTGTTCTTTTCACCGATGCAGCATAAAGATTTGGTAATTGCTGCCATGTAGCAGGCATAATCTTCTCCTCACCGTCTCCTGGCACTTGTTGCACTTCTGGGAGAGTTGCAGTCAGCTCTGCAGAGAGCCTTGGACCCATGAGCAGAGCCAGGGAAGTTTAGGGGTGCAGATACATGCACCAAAAAGAGTGCTTGGCCCTGCAGCAAGGGTGCATGGAGGTGGTGGGCAGGGTGCGTGGCTGTCTCTGTGTTTCCCCTCTTGGGGCATCCCACCTACAAAACTTCCTTGCCAAGAGACAACTTAGTCCTTTTCACCAGTGAAGCCAGTGTCATTTATTGATAGTGTTGCCTTGAGGCAGGCAGGGGACTAAGCAGATGCATAAGAAAGGCTGTGCAAAGCATAATAAAAGCACACTCATAAAACACCAAATGCCACGAGTTAATAGAGGACACTGGGGGCGCCATGGGTTTGTTCCTTGCCCTGAAAGGACCTCAAAGGAGCTCAAGCTTTACAATAATTTCACCTATGACATGAAACCCAGACATCTCTTGCTTATTCCTAGAAGGACTAAGTGGCCCCTGTTCCCTGAGCAAGAAACAGAGCTGGGACCTTGTTGGGGCTGTCAGAAGAGTGATGGTAGGCACGGAGCAGCAAGCCCCCAACTTGGCCCCAGCTTCTGTCCTCTCTGGAATGTCAATCAGGCACCTGCCAGCGCAGCCAATTCACTTCCATTTGGAAAATTAAAAAGATAAAATGAATCGTTTGCTTAATTTGAAAGGGTGGCAGGAAGCAAAGATGTCTTGGGCCCGTGCCAGCGTGCAGAGGTCTGATGCTTCTACTTCGACCACAGGATTTCACTAAGGAAAACACCAGCCTCTTCCCCCTCTGCCTGCTGGACTACAGCCCTTACCCAGGCGCTGAAGCAACTCCCAGTCTGCTCTCACCAGTCCTGTGCTCCAAAACTGCAAACACAGAGCTGCTCAGAGCAGTAATTCCCCCCGTGAACCACATCTGAGGGCCATGGGGGACTGCTGGCCTAGGAACCCTGCCCCACTATCAGCTGGGAGGGTGAAACAGCTGGCACCACTTTGCCTCCTCAGGGGGACCTGGGGTTTGTCCCTTCAGGGTGCTTGTCCCCAGGATGCACTGTCACAGTATAAGATGGGAAGGAGAGAACAAAGGCAGGGGTGAAAACAACAGTGAGCTGCAGGACGAGCCCTCCCCGAAGTGTCTTATTTCTCCATCCTTATGGGTTCAGCTTTGGAAGTCATTTCCCACCTCATTTTAAATGTTTTTGGGGACATTACAGGCAACACTTGCTATTGCTCCCTGTCACAGGTCTCAAACTTTTGCCCACAGGAGGTGGCCTCATCCAGGCTCTGTATCCTCAGAGCCAGCAGGATCTGCTACTGCTTTGTCCCAGGGAAAGGAGGAGACACGTTGAGATGACCCTGCCCTTCGGCTGGCTCTCTGAGGCAGAATTGAACCTCAGGCTGTCCTGCCCCATTCCTAATGTGTCTTCCTCACTTGCAAGACACAAACATGATCTCTCATTGCTTTTTTCCTCTTCCTCCCCCCGCAACCAAGGCGAATCCCCAAATCCCAGCTCTTTCCTGCCAAAGACATGTGCACCTGCAGAGCAGCTGGTGCCAACATCCAGAGCAGAGCCAAGCACAACAAACGGGCTAAAGAGCCCTCACTGCACAGAGACCAGCTTACAAAAACAACCGTATTTCACCCAAACTCTATTAAACTGTCCAGGGTTATAGCTCTGTTTCCTTTCCCACCACTGAGGATCAAATGAGATTTCTGTGGCTACAAAGAGATACTTACATGTCTTTCCTTCAGCTGCCCCTTCTGTGCTCTGCGAGGATTGAAACCTGCCATGGGATGGCACAGTTTTGCATGCCAATAATTTCCCCTCATTTATGACTTTTTTACATTAGGAAAAATACAACTGGGAACATGTTCCCACACACAGTCACCCAACAGTACACCCAAACCCTTTGCAAGAACCTAAGAGAGTCCTGCAAGCCACAGTCTCCTTGGAAAGTCCAAACAACGGGGTTACACAGACTTCAAAACCAAAAGGGACTGGTGTGATGGTGATACCAACCTGCATGACCTTGTCATGTCCTGGCAATCTTCACCTGAGGGTACCTACAAGCTTTGACATCACTTTGTGCAGCAATTAATGCAACAAGGCATTAACCAAGGAACAGTGCACCACTCTCTTCCTCTTCCCCGTGACCATCCCTCTCATTTTACCTTCAAGCTTCTGGGTTTTCCTCTGGCAGAACAGAAAGCCAGCTGCAAAATAGACTGCATGTCTTCAAGTCACAGGATTTAAAAGCTGCACAGGAGATTTGGGGCAGAGGTCTCTTTAATTTAATTAAGTTTAGACATATAAACCTCAGTTATCTAACAAAAAAAAAAGCTTTCTTTAAGGCAAAAAATAGCCAAGAAAAATGAACTTTGCTTCCATGTGTTTTTTGAAATAGAATTATCTGAAGTGCAACAGACCTTGCAGGAACTATGCATGCTTTGCAAATAGATAAGGGCATTTGGAAACTAAAATACAGAAAATTTCTCCGGCCTGTCTTGTTTCACTGTATCTGCACACACACATAACACACACAGACCCCAGCTCAGCCATTAGCAGTGTCTGGAGAGGAAATGTGGAGAAAAAGTCCAAGAAGTTTAATGAACTGTCACAGCTTAACAAACTAATCCCTGCTTATGCTCACCTCATCCCAAATGAGAGACTGGGAAAAAAAACAAGCCTGCAACACAAGTCAGCTGTCTCTTATCTGCTCCATTGCTCTATATGGGCAGATTGATTGAACAGAGACTCCTGGGTTATAGGAAGGCATCACTTGCTCCTTCACACTGCATGGCCAGAACTGAGCAAATATCTAGCAGTAATTTCCCATGAAAAGTTTGCATTTGTTTTGCAGAAATACTTCAGCTAAAGGTAAGAAATGTGCATGGGAGCAGCATGGATTATGAAATGCTCACAGAGAGACAGCTTTGAACTCAGACATGAACATGAGTTTGGCAGATTGGTTGCAGAAAGACACTTCTCACCCTTGTGTTATTAATTTGTAGCTCTGGAGTTGTCCTCTACCAAGAGCAGGATCACAGCTGAGTAAGCTGAGCTGAAGGCAAAGGTACAAAAAGGAGGTGTTTTCCTCCTCCCTGCACTGCTGCAAAGGCTTTGGGAAGAACTCTGCGCCCCCAGAAAAACCTACATCGGGAGACAGTGGCGCATCAGCTACCCACCCTGAAGCTGCAGGGAGCCCAGTGCTCTCCTTCTGGCATCCTCATCCCCAAGCAGCAATTCTGCCTGCCTCGCCAGCAAGCAGAAAAAACAGTGCAAGGCAGGTTGCTACTGCTGAAAACTCCAGGCAAGCTGCTCCTAAGCAAAGTAAACATTTTCTGGCTGGAGGCACTAGGTAAATAACTCGCAGCAGTGCAAACAACAGCAAGTAGACTTTTCTTGGTAAAGCTGCAGCCAGGCTTTCAATCAAAGCTCAAGGCTGTATTTTCTCACATGCTTTATCGAGCTATCAGAAATTTTACCTCTCCCATTCCCCTTATAAATGCTCACACACACATAAGTATGAGCTGCTGGTCCCCAAAATCCTTCCTCTCTACACAAACTGCTTCCTGGTGATTCCTGGAGCAGAAAGGGGAGAAATTCACTGTGCAAAACATCAGCCACTTCTTATTGGTAGCTCTGATCTTCATAAAAGCCAGTACCTGAATGCAGCATCATATTCTCATAACATGGGCAATGTTTCAGAGATGCCTATAGGACAGCGGGTACCAAACTGGACAAGGCTGCAGTGACACTGGGATGCAGGTTTAGCTAAGCAACAAAGCCTTAGTACAGTTACTAAATCAGCTGGTAATCCTGTACCTCAGCAAGAAGGTGTGGGTTGTTTGGACATTTTTTTGCATATGGGTATATCTTTTCTGGTATAGTAAAGAGAATCCTGCAGGTTGCAGGTGATGCTGGCTTGCTGGAAACACTAGCTACAGTATCAGTCTCACAAGGGTGACATTTTCTTTCCTTTCTGTACAAGTATCTAAGAATAGGTTAAAATTTTCAAGAAAATCAATGCGCACAGAACACCAAAAAAGGAAGGAGATGAGGAAGCTGGTGGTGGTCCCTGGAGGAGTTACAAGGAGGTAGGAGGTTAGGTGGCATAGCACAGATTTGCTTTTCATTTCTTCTCCAAGACATCCAATGGTTTTGGCTCAGACCTCCATTGCCACTAACACAACACCCTGAAGAAATGATTCTCTGCAGGAAGGCAAATGGGGCGACAGGATCTTCTGCCAAGCCCTTATGTCTCAAAGGGAGAGAGCAGGGAGAGCAAGAGGAAATGAAAAACAAATCCCAGAGCCAGAGATGTGCCAAAGGGTGGCTGTGGGATGGTGTTATCTTTGCCAGCAGGGTGGGCTCTGTGGGGTTCACTGTGGGAGAGGGGATTAAGTGCAACCAGACAAGTGGATGTGCCTCCATAAAGACACAGGGAAAGCGGAAGATGCTCCAAAATTCAACAGAAAGGCACTTCTCATTGGAATACTTTTATCTCTGTGGGTTGTATCATTGGCCAAAGCTCTGTTAGGGCCTGGAGAAAGTAAGCATGTTGATGGTCTTCACTGGCTGGACTATGCCAGCCAGGCTGCCCATGCCATTGTATGATGCCCACGTGGCCTAGTGCAGCCAACCTAGGAAGAGTGAAAGGGATGCTCATGGAGGAAGAAAGGGAAAAGGAATAGGTGAGATAGTAGCATTAAAATATAAATGAGACAAGATGGCTATGTGGGTACTTTTAAACCTACCCAGATGGGAAGAGGCCACAAGTAACAAGGTCCTCACATACCATTAGCACATCACTTATTAATCACCCTTTAATGAAAGGGCTGCAGATAGTAGTTCCATCTTATACCACTACAATATTTTCCAGACATTCCTCCTTCCCTCTCCAATTTTATTTCAAGAAATTCCTCCAAAAGCTAAAACCCAGTAGATGCACTTGCATTTCTCTTTTCCTTTCTTTCAACCAAATCTTTAAAAGAAACAAACACAAGCAGAGGCAGCTCCACGGTAAGTTTCCTTCTACTACTTCCACACAGGACCTGTTGAGCACCAAAGAATGCCTTGAGTCCCCTTCGAAACTCACAGGTAGCTTCTCTCTCCAGATCAGCCCACAAAAGCACATTCAAACCTCTAACCTTTTCTATTCCAGGCAAATTACGTGCAAGCCAAGCCCAAGCATCATACGTTACTGTTTGCTACAGAGCTTCGATAGGCCAGCAAGTTGTTTGCAAAAGTATCTGGTTTTCACTGAGAACCTCTGTGGCTCTCTGTTCAACTCTCATGCTATGAATGAGGCATCTTGAGAGTAATTCTGAACTGGTTTTAAAAAGCATAGCACCCAGTGCTAATACACGTATTTTGCAACGTATGAGAATCTATGTGGCTCTTGCTTTCTGGATTCACCAATAATTTCAACAAAACCATGGTTACTGAAGATGCAGTTTTGAAAGAAGCAAGCAACTCATCACCCTGCAATGTATAAAACTTTAAAAATACATGTACAAACACCACCACCACTCCCCCCCCCATACACATACCACCTTATTTGAGCAGACCTCATGAAAACCAGATGCTGCCTTGGAAAATAACTTCCTTGGGAAAATAAACTGCCTGTAGTAAATCCCAGGGCCAGGCTTGCCACTTTGCAGAGTCTCAGGACAAACGGGGCAGCATTAAAGCTCTTTGCAAAGCAGGAAAAAACAGAAGTCACGAAAATCTCACAGCAACTGCTAGCTGGGATTTTGAGGTGACAGAGGGAGCCAAGCAAATAAAAAAACCTCACAACCCATGGATGTCAGCAGGTTGTCATTGTCTTGGAGGCACTGCCATAAAATCTTCACACAGCAAAGGGCCTGCTCATCAGTAGAAGGGTTGCCGAGAAAGAAAACAACACTCCAGGTGACAGCGAAGGCTCTGAGCAAGGAGGCTTATTGGTGCTCAGAGTTGGAGAATAGCCTCCCACTCCACCAGCCCAGCCTCCAGTGAACCACAAAGGAGTGTGCAAGCAGGACAGGAGCAATTGCTCATGGACTTGAAAGCACAAAGAGCTGCCATCTTGCAGGCACCAGGTGCCAGTGGTCTTACATAGCCCAGTGTCGGTGGTTGCATCACGCTGCCGTCAGCCAGGCACACAGGACTGGCAGGATGGAGGGTCAGCCCCAGTGCTTGGATGCTCAGCAAAGCCTCCCAAGCTCGCCGACAGAAATGAAAACATGCTGAGCATGGAGGGATGCCTGTCCCGGATATTTGGTGCAAGGAAGAATGTGGAGTTCTTGGAGCAGGCACGGCCACCCGCAGCTGTGCAAACAACCCCACCAAGAAGGTGACTTACCTTGGCCCCTGGCCGAGAGCGCAGACCCCCTGCCTCCAGGAAGCCTTTTCCCTTGACCACAGATGGGACAAGCAAAGCCCAGGGAAGCTGTCACTTCATGGACCAGCACACTAAATGAGCTGGCCCAGGTCAGGATGGAGCACTGATAGCCACTATCAGCCTGATCCAGCCCAGCACATAGTAGTGGCTCCTCTGTTTTAATTTATTCCTGCAATCAATGAGAGTTTCTCTGTTAACAGTAAAGCCACAACAGTGACGGCAGGTGAGAGGTCTTGCTGCACTGCTTGGTCTCACCCTCCACCACAGCACCCCCTCAGTGCTACTGACCATGAGGGATCCCACATCCTTTTGGACAGGCAGGAGGAATACAAGGCCCTGATCTGGGAGAGCACATGCTGAGCTGTCAGCACCCAAGTACTCCTGATCTCTGCCATCTAGAGGAAACTAACTTCAGATGAAGAGAGAGGGAGGAAAAGAGACGAATATGTAAGAGAACGGATGCCCTGAGGCAGGCTGGCTGGATATCTCATAGGAAGACAGTGTGTTGGAACATGGATGCAACCCTGACTGTTGGCAAGTCCCAGACTGCTCCCTAAAAGACTGTCCCTGATGCTGCAAGGTAGGATAAGAAAATAAAGGTCCAGCCAGCGATTTTGGGAGGTGTGGGCCATGCTCCTGGATCCACCACAGCTTCCAAGCCCCAGCTCAGAAGGCGCAGAGCCCAGGAAGGGTGAAGGTGCTCCCAGCCCTGTCCTCCCCAACTCCAAATATAGGGAAAATATTAGTTTTCTCTTATTTTGCCCCTCTAGACCACCTACCATAGGCAACAGAAGGAGTCTGTAGGCCCTACAGTAGGTGAAAATGGTGTTTCAATCCCACAGTTCCATATATTTTTAAGAGACGGGAGTGAGGAGGAGGAGGGGAGACCCAGCACAATCTCTAAATCTTTGCTTCTCCAGGCTCCCTCAGCCTGATTCCTACCAAGATTTGTGCTACTTCAACCAACTTTTATTTTTGGAAAAATAAACCAGAACAAATGGCAATAAATACAGGCAGGCTTAGAGGGAAACTTCTGGGAGAGCTCCAGATCCTGGCAGCAATCTCCTGACACCACTGAAACCCCGCAGCCCATTTCTCACCAGTGGGAGACAAGGAATATGGTGGGACATGTGGACTATGTAGGGAGGTGTGGTGCCTCACTGGGTGACCCTCCTGCCCTGGTTAGGGATCAACTTGTCCAGCTCCAGCCAGGAAGGGGCTCTCCCCAAGCTCCCAGGCTTGGTGTGGCTTTTCATTGCATGCAGCTATTGGATCCAGATGGGGAGAGATGAGATGCTGCTGGCCTGCTGCAGAGCAGCCACAGTACTGAGCCCATGGGGTATCATGGCTTGACCTAGGGGATGGCTGCAGAAACCATCACCTGAAGTGGGCTAAGTGGATGGGGGCTTCCACCCCCTAGATCCCTTGGAGAGGAGAAGGATGCTGTTTTATGCAGCAGGCTGGGCTGAATTCATGTTTTCCATGGCTACAACCAGGGTTACTGTTGTTTGACAAAGCACTAGTTTATCCAGACCAAGTCAGTCCCTGCAGCCACACAAAACCCTTCTTCTCTGAGGGTGCTCACATCACATGAATACATCTGTTATGTTTTCCTGTGTTTCAGCTTAGAGAGCCCTCAAACCCCTGCCAAAAGGAGCTGGCAACAGCTGAGAATCTCAGGAAACTAATGCCACCCCCCAAAAAAAACCAACCCAGAATAAATATCTAAGTTAATCAGAAAAATAAAAATGAAGGAAGGAGGACCCTGCACAAGCTAGCTCCTGCCTGCCACTGGGAGAACTATCTTGAAATGATCCAATAACCTGGTCACCACAAGAAAACCCTGCTGCAGTCCCATCAGTTTCTCTTCTCAAAGCCCTTCTACAAGATTTGAGGACGCTTTCTCATAAAAAGCACATTAAAGGACCCACTCAAGTTGATGGAAACTGCAAAAAAACCCAAACCCCAAGAACACAAACCCTTTGCTCAACTGCAAATCCGGTCACAGGGATACAGCTGACCCACAAATCCAACACCAATGAGTACATGAGCTGACAGTCATCCCATGCTGACCCACTGTAGCTTCAATATGGCTTTACTGCACCTTGTGTCCATGTCATTAGTTTTCTTTCCCTGGAATGTGTAAGAGAAGTTTGCAGAAAAAGACAAATACATCACAGCTTAACCTGGGTCAACCCTATTGGTCACAGTTCAAATGATACCACATACATGTATCTCCTGAGAGGGGCAAGATGAGTCAAAACTGCACAAAAGACTACACAGAAGAGAAATGGGCTGGCAAAGACCAACAAAAAAAAGGCCATACTCTCAGGATGGCTTTCAGGAGATGACTGACAACTGATACTTTACTCAAGAGCCAGGGATTGTCTTTTACCACACGGGCTCTGGTTATCCCTGCCCTGGTGCTGTAACTTCTTCAGTGCACAAGTCTGGAGCTATAGCAGTCCCAAAGTGACCCTCTATGAGATGCCCAAATTTGTCCTGGGTTGCAAAAATCCTACAGACCCATCCGTGGGACCACTCCATCCAGCTATATCACTTCCTAGGAGGTGACACGCCACATTGGCACTGGCAAAGTGACCTGAATCTGTTTTTAATACCAAACAAGCACCAAAACAAACCCCCAAACCCCAATATTTATTGTAGCAGAGAAGAGGGTTAAAGTCCCAATTANCTCCAGTGTCTCCGCCAGCTAGCTTGCAGTGGAAGAGTAGGGACTAGCAAATTAGCTCCCCCCAGGGCTATTTCCCCCGGGGGAGCTTTCCCAATTTACATTCCCATTGTGTTCTTTAATCAGTACATTCCTACAGCTTTTCCGAGAGTCCTAACAGTGCCAGGGCTGTGACAGTACTTTATAAATAATAAATAGAAAGTCAGAGGGAATATTCACTGTACCAATATCCCAGTGTCCTGGTTGGTGGTTGGCAGCTTCTGTAGGGACCACACACAGCCTAGAGCAGCCCACCACTGCCAGTCCCAGAGGTGACCTTTGATGGGAACCTCAAAAACCTCCTTCTGCTGCTTCTTCCCACATTGTAGATCTCTTATTTGAAGGCCTGCTTCCAGACGTGCTTCTCCAAGGCAAAGCATTTGGACTTAATGGCGAGCCCATAATGTGGTCCTCATGCTAGTGAGAAGGGCTAGGAGGACACCTCAAGACAAGTTCCCTGCAGCCCTAGCTGTCGAGTGGCTGGCCAAGACACTGCTCACAGGCATTGCTGGCTCAGCAAGGCATTGTGACTCAGAATCTACCCAAAGCCATCCCAACACACTCAGCATGCTGGTCCTCCACATCAGGACCCAGGCAATACTTTCCAGGCTATGATTTCTGGCACTCTAGGGATTCCTGAACTACTTCCTTAAGGACAAAAAAAAAAAGGGGGGAAACTTATTTAGTCTGCAGTACATCAGCCAGACCTTGCCAGAAGCAGGGGCTGGGCAGAGCCCAGGAGCCCTCCTGACCCAGAGCAGTGAAAAAGCCTCCAACACCTTCACTATCCCAAAGATTTCACCCAGATGATCCTAAAAACCCAATGGGAAAAAAGCCCAAGGTAAAGGAAAGATAACTCAGTGCAGCCGTGCCTCAAAGGCTCCAACCCAACATTTTCCCAGGTCTCATTAAAGATTATTTATGAAGGCTGACACTGTTACTAACCTCTGACCATATTCCCAGTGCCTGCAGGGCATTTTGCAGCCTGCCTGGGACTGTACAGCAGCAACACGGGAAGATAATCACTTTTATTTCCTCTTTTAGGTGCTTTGAAGGAGACCCACCAGGATCATCTTACCTGCAGCAACCCGACTCCTTCACCCGCTCTCGCTCCTGGTATGAGCCCTGCTCACAGTGATGCTGTTTGTGCCATGTGCCTGCACACACACACTCACAGAGCACTACTTGGCACAGCTGGTGGGCACTAATAACCCACCACCTGCAGCCCCATCTGGTTCTGATGTGTCCATTATTCAAAGGCATTTGGCAAAGACCTTGGGTAACTCATTTGCAGAGTCTTGGTCAGTTCATAAGCTCATGAATTCCCAAACTATTTGCTGGTCAAGTCTATAGCCAAGCTGTGTATAGGTTTTCGGCAGAATTGAAAGGAGCTAGTGTTTTCTGAAAACACCTGCCTTTGGAGGCTGCGAAAGCCCACAGATTTCCATTCCTGATTAAGATGCACATCTAGCCCTCCCAGAAGTGGGAATGAGACAAAATTTGACTTATTGGCAAATATGGTGCATCCCCCATCTTCTTCTGGCAATCCAAGGAGACCAAGCAACATCACTGCCCCTGAACCAGGGGTGCAAGTCTCAGCTCACACTTCCCTGCCAACTCAGGGCTCAAAATCAGGCAGAGCAGAAGCAACTCATGGTCTAGGACCTTCCCCAGTCCCTCTCGTCCCACTTACAGCCAGTTGCCTCTACTTCCAACCAAGCACCAATCCTGGAGCAACGCCCTGGGAGCATAGGTTGCAGCAGCTTTGGGAGTGCACTCCTGGTCCTATAATTCCTGCATCAGGATACCACACCAGCTGGAGCCCCACAGGAGATCTGGAAAAAACACACTCAGCACATTTATTTCCAGCCAACTTGTGCCGTGGTTTCTTTCAACCCACTGGAGCTGCAGCACATTGCAAAGCTTAGACCATTGGGGTTTGCTGTTCCACACTTGCAAAGACACAGCAAGTTTTTCTCTCCTGCCTCACAGCCGTGGCTCCACTGTTGTCCTTCCCAGCTGCCTTGCCTGGTGCAAAACGTTGCTGAGGTTTGCTCAATCAGAGGGCAACACTTCTCCACCACGAACAGTGGCCCTCAAGGCTTTCTAAGATTAGGCAGCATTGCACCCGCTCAGAGAAGGAGGAGGCACAGGCAGGGGAATATGAGACAACATTTGCTCAGAGACAGCTCTGTGCTTTTGGCAGGACTTGAGGGCATTTGTTTTGAAGCTGTGTTTACATGCCTTTGATCAGACTTGTTTAACTTTTCTGGTGCATGACAGCAGCAAAACAAGTTTGATACAAGGATAATGAAACATACTGTGCGCCTGAACATGTAAACGGCTGTAACAAGACCGTGCACATCAGTAACTCAAACTGGGGTGGTGTGGGACAGTGTGAAGATAGGCAGATGCATCCTGATGATGCAAAAAAGTTAGATATATTAAAAAAAAAAAAGCACTAAACCAGCAACAACAGGTTAATCTCAGCTACCAGAGTTGACCAACTGGCACCTGCCCTGGGCCTGATGCAGAAGAAAACTCCTAGCATCTCAGGGATTTTTTCCTTAGCAGCTAAACAGAACAAGAGCATCATGGCTTAGGAGGGCTAAGGGCTTGCTTGCAGCAGCACCCTAGGGAACCAGTATGGAGCAGCCCATTCCTATTTCAACCTTTGAGGTTTATCAGTAACTCTTAAAGTCAGAACCATCTTTTGAGAGATGTTGGCAGAAGACCAGAGAGCAAAACCAAAAAGTAGCTGTCAGAGATGCTCCTAGAATAGCTTCTTTCTGAAATGCTATGGCACACCTGGCACAATTACCAAGGACATACTTGTATATGTCTAGACCAGCCAGACCACTAAAGGCCCTGCTGTCCTTTCAAGCTTCACAAGGTGGTAAGATCACTCTCTCCAGCAAGCAGAGCACTGCCAGCATTCTCTCAGCACAGGAGGACAAGAACACAGGAGCCATGGCCATGGCCACAAACTGGGCAATGTTTCCAGGCACTGCAATGCAAACAGCCACATGTTGAACTGCTAACACAGTCCCTGGCACGGGCAAACCCCCAGCACAGACGAGGGACTGCTCTCAAAGACCAGTTTGGACACAACAATCCTATTTTGGAAGTTAAAGGATATGTGGAGTGGTGTGGATGCTTCAGCCTTTGCAAAAGAGCAAACCCAAGAATGTTTAATTTAGTGCAAATGCTAGTTGTGAGATTTTGTAATACAGTCCCATGCTGATCATGCTTCAAGATGAGAGATGCCACCATCTCTCCATGCTTAGTGCAGCAAATGAGTGAAGCACTTTGGCACAAAATATTTCCTAATGGCATTCCACCTCACTATGCAACCTATCAAGTCGACACAGATTTAAGCTGTGGATCTCAGTTATCAATACAGGGGGAAGTGAATACTCCACTGTGATAAATATTTAACGTGCTTTTAGTCCTGAAGGAGCATAGCACTGAGGCCATCATCCTGGAAGTGAAAACCAAGGTTGATTAATGGGGGAAGGTACTCTCGTTTATGGGAGGTTAGGATCAATCCCAATTCTCAGCTATTTGTTGAATCTTTAATGCTCTTTTTCAAGAGCAGAGTTCCTCGGTGAAGGGTAGCATCCTAATAAGGCTTCTTCAACAGTGGATGTTAAGAGGGTATAGATAAAAGCTCCCTGTGAAAAATAAACAAGATGAAAAAGGAAGGTCTCACGTGTTCACTGTATTTGTCTGGCTCAGAAAAAAAAGCTTCTTCTCTCTTCTTTGAAGATGAATTTGCTTTTTTCAGACAAAGTGCTGCTTTAGGAGGAGAGAGCCCAACAGCTTATGTCTGAACTTGCCACATCCTTCACTCCATGATACAAAGGTCTCCACCTTTTTCCACTTCTCAGCCCTCTTCTCAGACCCAGTTTCCTCACTTCGTTCTTCACCTCTTCCCTCTCTGAGCAAGGTGGCCTCAGATCACCTTCCATCTCACCAGCCAAGACCAAACCCCTGCTTCTGCAGCTGTATCAGCATTGACCACACCCCCTCTCGTAGTCTCAAACACCCGCCTTCCCTTGTTTCTCCAGAGCACTCAGGGTGAACAGACAGCTTGCATTTGCAATTCATCTACCAGGGGTGCATCAAGGATAGCGTCCCTTGTCCCTTTTGGATCTTCCATTGCTTGAGTGTCCCACCTAATATTCACCTAATAAACCCCCTTTTATTCTTCTCAGCCTCACCATCCTGCAGAACCAGCCCTTCCACCTGCAAACAAAACCCTCCCTGCACATGTCCGCTCGTTGGCCCTCCCTCCCTTGCTGGAAAGCATCACTGAAGCAAGACCACAGACAAAAGCATTGTAACAAAAATAAAGAACCACATATTCCTGCCGTCTCTCTCTATCTGCCCATGCCTTTCCAGCTCCACTACACCTTATGTTATTTCTTCTCTGAATCTAAACATCAGATTGTTTCCAGCCATGCTGTTCCCTTCTCCAACACCATGAGCCAGGGACAATGAGGGCAACAGTGGCACAAAAGGAAGGGGAGGAAAAATGAGCCGGGAAAGGTGAAGGAAATCAGCAGTGAGGGAGCAAGTGCATTCATAGCAGCAGAGATCAAAGTTGGCAGAGCCAAGTGAGAACATGCCCAGGGTGAGGACAACTGGAATGGGAAGGCAATGCCACCTTAAGGGAGGAGCCCAAAGCCTTGCTGGGCCCCAAAGCCTTTTCTCCTCCCCCCCAAAACTGAAAAGGGACCAAACTTCAAAATCCCTGCTCTCCATCCAGCCCTAGGTCCACTGTGATGGTTCTTAGAGGCCACCCCAAAAATGATACTGACCCAAAAACGATACTGACCCAAAAACACACAGCATGGCTGGACAACCTCCCTCCAGGGCTGCAAGTGTACAGGCTGGAAGAGTGGGCCAGAGGGCTGTACCCTCTCACTGTGGCGCACACACTATACATCTCTTCTTACTCCCACTCACCAGTTTGGACCACTCCTCACTGACCATGCATCAGGATCCATCAGCATCTCTCCCCTCACAAGCCAACTCCACTGTAACTGTCTTTCCTCACCCACTCCTGTAACCAGGGATTAGGAGTAAAGATACCAGACTAAGCCGATGCTGCAGATTAACCTGCATGTTGTCCTCAGTGACAACACAAATGCCAGACATCTATTCTTGACCTGTGACAGATGTCACACACGCTTCCCTGCGTCACCATAAGACTTTCAGAGATATGCCATGAGACATTTGAGGAAAGTCTTGAGAAAAGAAGGCTTAGGGGAGACCTTATCACTATGTTCCAGTATTTAAATGGTAGCTACAAAGAAGACGGAGATTCCATTTTTACAAGGAAAACACGAAGGATAATGAGCACCAGTTACTCCTGGGAAAATTCCAATTGGACACCAGACATCCAATCAGACATTGGAAACATCTCCTCAGGGAAGCGGTGAAGTCCCCAACATTGGATACTTAAGATTCAGCTGGACCTCTTAACTAGATCATGCTTTTTGCCAAGACAAGTTGGACCAGAAGATCCTGAAGGTCACGTCCAAGGTGGTATTCTATGATTCTATGACATGTTCCACTGTTCAACCTTAGCAAGCTGTCCCAGGCCCTTCCTGAGGTCCCAGCAAAAGCCCAAGGAAGCAGAAGTATTTTTCTGTGACCCTGCAAACTGGCAGAGACAGAAGCTGCTACGCAACATGCAGGTATTAGGGGAAAGACCACCTCCAGAGAACCAGCCACATCCTGAGGAGGAGATCATTACGCCCAATGCTCCTGTGGGACTTCGCATACTCAGTGCCAAGCAACACAGAAAGATTCACCACATGGCAATGCCAAGCGGAGCAGGAATGCTTCCAGCCCAGGGAAGGTACAACCAAGCCCTAGTCTGCAGCCAAACTGTCCAGGTGCTCTGGCTTTTCACCTCAAACCAGGAGACCCTTTGGCAGAGCTATGCACTTGGGAAGATGGTGTCTGTGCAAGTGTTAAGAGACAGGTCTGCTTTTGTTTACAGGCTGCTGATAATGGTGTTGTGCACCCCACAACCCCCTCCAGCCAGGAGTGAGCTCCAAGAAAGGAAATTACATGAGCCAGAAGGTTTGATGGAATGAGCCCATTGGGCAGCTTGAAGATAGCTATTAATGGAGAGCTTTCTCTAATTGCTTTTGTATAATCTGGGGCTGCTAGGCAGAACTGGGTAATAAATGAAATCCAATTACATTTTCTCTCAGTATTTATTTTATTAAGTAGAATTCATCAGCTGATGAAGGGCCCCTCGAGGTAATGGCTCATGACCTAGTGGAAGGCACTTTTTTTTATTACTATTATTTTCCCCACTCAGGGAAGCAGATAATCAGTTCCCCAGTAAATGCAGACAGCTCCCCCTGCAATGTGGCAAGAGTGACAGTCCCAGGGCAAGGGCGATCTCATAGGATACCCAGCATACACACTGTCCTTGTAAGTGGGATCCCTGCTCTGACTGTTAAAGCCCTAATGACCATAACATGTGACTGAACCTCAGCTTCAGAGTGCCAGCTAAAATACAGATGGATCTACAGCGTGCAACTTGTATGATCTGCTCCAGAGAGCCTCAGTAGGGATTAGTCTCATTGGGGACACAGAAACACTCTGTCTCAGTCCTGCATATGCTCCCCTGGAAGTTGCAGATTTTGGCGCTGGTGCTGCTTCCCTAGGATGGGTCTCCTATCAGGGACTCAAGACTTTGGAATTGGTATAAAACTGTGACCAAACAGTCTGAGAACACCCACAACTTGGATCCGTCACACTCAGCCCTGTGCTCCAGCACATCCATAAGGACTAGCCTCTTATGAGTTTGCAACATGACACCACCTCAACCACCACTTGCTCATGGTTTGAGACCCAGTTGCTGGTACTACAGTCCCAGCTGCTTCCATGGACGCTGCTCAGTGAGGTCACAAAAAGCCAGTCTGACAGAGGAGTGCCTAGCCAAGACTCATGCCACTGTTTTCATGATGATGTCAGCAGGTAAAGCATACCAGGGATGTTTGTTGCTACCACCACTGCCCAGGGCTCCAGCTGCCAAGCAGTGTTTGTTGGAAGCTATCGTCTGACCCCAAGCTTAGCACAAAATGCCTTCTCTGGGGTGTGGGAGGCAGCAAAATGCAGTGTGGGTAAGGAGAGGTTGCTCTGAGTGTACTCACTCAAGCTCCAGCCAGTATCCCTGTGGAGCAGGGGTGGCCAACACAGTGCAAGTCTCTTCTTCCTCATCCCTCCATATCAAAAAGCAGCAATGGCTCTAGGGTTTGTCAGGTAATCGTGGGGTTTGGTGTACCATTGCTGCTCTTTTGCTGGAGCCCACAGAGAGTGCTCCTCCAGTGTGAGCAGGCAGCGTTAGCTTGGGGATCTTGTGATCAGCTGCTGGGCTTTTCACCATCCCTCTTCACATTCAAATATTGACAGATATTTGCCCCTCGCTCCCAAACTCAGTGCTGACAACCGTGACCTCTGCAGCTTTCACTGCCACCTTGTCATACAAGCAATTTATCACCCACCAGTGAGTGCTCGTTAAAGACGACAGATTCCAGCATCCACTAATTAATGAGAAATACTTAGAAAGGCATATACATATGCACAAATCTGTCTGAGTGGTTTCCTGTGACACCTACCGTGGGTGTATCCACACGCTGCAACAGTGAGCACAGGCTCCAGGAGCGGCAGGAGAGGTAGCCAGCAACAGCCAGGCTCAAAACAAAGCAGAATCAATACTACAGAGGAAAAAGAAACAGCCATGGAGGTGATAGAGTACCATGGGTTTATTCCTGAATTGCTAAACAACCACCCAATTAAAGGGATTAAAAAAAGGACAAGGATTCAAGAAGAGGGGGGCAAACAAGCCATGTCCCAGCTGCTGAGGCTTTACGGTGAAGGTTACTCCAGGACACCTCCAAAGGGCTGTCACACTCTTTTGCTGCAAAACTGGCAGATGCTTTGCCTAACCTTGCACAGAAGATGAGGTGGTGTTGGCTTCCATCCTCCTCAAGCCTCCCACAGGTCTACCAAGACAGGATAGACTCATTTGCTTGTCACAGGAGCAAACCAAAGGGTGCCGGAGCTGCCCCTCTACAGCCTTACACGTCCCAGTCCTCAGCTTAGCAGCACTCAATGAATGTCTGCCATTGCCTGAGCCTTCACACCAGTGGGTGAAGTAAAAATAAATTCAGTGTGGATTCACAGCAAGTCAGCACCAAATTTAAGAACTGCCATGTTTCGCTGCTTTGCAGAAGAAGCCAGGCAGAGAAGGTGAGGAAAAAGAGTTTCAGAGGGATCTTCTGAAACTCGGCTAGCTTTTTGATTTGGAAAGAAAACCTAAAACTAGTTTGAAAGGAAATCTAAACATAATGTCAAAACCCAGTGCTTGATTTTTTCCACAAGTGGGCTTTCACGTTCTGCTGCTGAGGCTCTTTGCCAAGCACAACACAGAAACACCAGTTATTCCTGCTGATACAAAACTGTTTTTCACCAACAAGCCATTCATCTAAAATCTTTTTGCCCAGCTCTGCTGTAGGAGAAGCTCTCCGCTCACAGCAGCTCAGGATTTATGCTCATATGAGTATTTGTGACTAACAGGCAGATTAGATTCATAGTGAAATGCGTCATCAATAAATCAGTCAATCACTTCTCCCACCTTCAGTGCACAGCTGAAGTCTTGAGTAACTACTCAGTGCTTCATCAACCTTTCCTCCAGTGAAGTCTAGGTAAGAGACCTCAGGATTTAGCCTATTGATTGCTTACTATTGTTTGTGATGCCCTGCATGCATTAGACATACTCCCTTCAAGCAAGATTAAATACCTGACTGAAGGCATTGGGATTTAAGGGAAATTATCTTTTACAAACACAGGAATAGACAAGTCAAACTGTCTTGTGCAACTGTCCATTGTGGTGCAAAGGCGACCTGAACCCTCTTCATCTTGCTGCCAGGGAGGGTGGCACACAGTAGTGCTGGCTCTCCCTAGGGCTGGCATAGCAAGCCCCACGGTTATAGCACATTTCTGCTAGTTAAATACTATTATGGCTGTGGCTCCAGAGCCTTTGCAGTTCTCAGCATCTCTGGTAGCATTTTGTTGCAACAACAAGAGAATGACAGCTCCCTGGCAGCTTTGAGTAGCATCTCCAGCTCAAAAGCAGTCTTAATACCTCCACTGATGTTGAGCCTTTTAGTTTTCACATTCGTTTGAAGTTAAGCTGATCTAACTTGGGTGAGTGGGCACAGACAGAGTCGCTCAACCAAGTCTGAAGCATCTCGCAGCAGGGCTGCTGCAGGCACTCAGCAGCAAACTGAATGCCCCTCCAGCCATGGACTAGTGTTTGTGTCCCACACACCGTCATGTATGTTAAATATATTAACATAGACAGACATAAGTAACAATCCTATCCCACCAAAGAGCAAGTCTAGGACATTCCCTGCCCCTGCAGCTGTAAAGCAAAGAATACAGCAAACATTTGCAAGGCAGAGCACCTTTTTACAGACCCTCTGAATCACAGAATTCTGCCCACCCCCTCCCAGCAACTCCCTCCCTCTTCCAAGGAGGTGGAAAAATAGATTCCACTAGTCTTCAGCCTCCAGAGCCAAGCCTGATGTCCAAATGAAGCCAGGAGATGACCCAATCGAAACTACAGCACATAGGCAGAGTGATGAAAATTAAGCTGAAAAAACAAGACTGCAAATAACTTCCTCACAGGAGTCACAGTGGTCTTAGCACTTGTCTAGAGAAGCCCTGACTCCAGAACCACTGGTTCCATGATTGGGATGACAAAAAGACCTCAGCCAGCCCAAGATGGGAGTCTGCCGCTTCCCACCTCTCGGGACCAGGATCTGTCTACTCTATATGGTACAGGTTTCAGCATTTCACTCGTTGGTGCAGAAGCAAGCTGATACCTCCCCAGGTACTTCCACTATGGGCTGAACATTGCTAGGGATGAAGGGTGCTTAGAATCATAGAATCATTAAGGTTGGAAAAGACCTCTAAGATCATCAAGTCCAACTGACCTCTAAGATAGATTAAGTCCAACCATTGACCCAATAGCACCATGTCCACCAAACCATGTCACGAAGTGCCATGTTGTCAAGGGTTAGGGCTTGACTGATTACTAATCCAGTGACAGACACTCCCTGTTACCTCCTTTTCTCTCCTCCCCACAGGAAGGAAAAGGGAATAAAAGAGAGATAAAGACTTGTGTATTGGAAAAGAAAACTAAAATTACTTTAATGAAAATAATCACAACAAATTAAATATATACAAATATATACAAAACCAATATGTGGTATACTGAACCCAACCCTCCCTTGATGGCAACTATGTCGCCATCACCACTGATGCTGCTGCAGAAGGACTCAGCAGCTCATGGGAACCAGGCTCAGGAGGCTGGATCCTGGAACTGGGTTCAGAAACTCATGGATCATGGTTGAAGGAAGAACAGACAAGAGTTCTACTTGGATGCCAGCAATTAAAGAAGAAAACAAGGAAGAGAAACTGACCCTCACAATCCCTCAGCTGTATATTGAATATGATGTATATGGAACGGAATGTCTAGTTGGTCAGTTTAGGGTCACCTGTTCTGTCCGCTCCTCCCTGCAGGAGCAGCCTTTTATTCTGCAACCCCCAACATGGGACACAAGATTTAGCAGTGACCTTGGTCTGCATAGCAAACCTTGGTAGTAACTCTAAACATTGGGTTTAGGTCTTAGTCACTGGAAGAAGCAGTCATTGTCCTCAAAAACATGCTGTTAGTTTCAGAAAGTTCAGTTACTTGGAAGAGCTTTAGCTAAAAAGTGAAATCACTGAACAGAATTAGTTTTGCACTAACCTAAACCAGGACATACACCTAGAAGTTTTCTGAACTTCAGGCCTTTATACCACATGACTCCACCACTTCCCTAGGCAACTTCTTCCAATGATTGATCACTCTTTCAGTGAAGAAGTTTTTTCACAATGTCCAAACTGAACCTCCCCTGGTGCAACATTTCCTCTTGTCCTATCACTTGTTCCTTAGTAGACAAGATTGTTAACCACCTTACAAAAACCTCCTTTCAGGTAGTTGTAGGGAGCAATAACGACTCCCCTCAGCTTTCTCTTCTCCAGACTAAACAACCCCAGTTCCCTCAACTGCTCCTCATAAGACTCATGCTCTAGACCCTTCACCAGCTTTGTTGCCCTTCTTTGGATGTGCTCTAACACCTCAATGCCTTTCTTGTAGTTATGGGCCCAAAACTGAATATGGTCAGAAAGATAAAAGTCCTACTTTTTAAGAGCTCTTCTCTCTGCTGACACCATCTACCACACAGAGGAAAAACTTAAACAACTAAAAATTTGCAAAACGTTGGGGATCTCATCCATGATATTAGTATCTAAAGGGCAAGTTAAGAGGATTCAAGAGAATTGGGCCAGATTCTTTCCAGTGGCACCCAGTGACAGGACAGGGAGCAATGGGCATGAACTGGAACACAGGAGGTTCCATCTGAACATGAGGAAAAACTGTCTTGCTTTGAGGGTGCCAGAGCACTGAAACAGGCTGCCCAGAGTGGTTGTGGAGTCTCCTTCTCTGGAGACTTTCAAAAGCCACCTGGATGTGTTCCTGTGCAACTTGCTCTATGGAAATCTGCTTTAGCAGGGGGGTTGAAATAGGTGATCTCTGGAGGTCTCTTCCAATCCCTACTGTTTTGTGATTCTTCCAGCAAATACAGCCTGCAGAAGCACCTAACAACTTTTAGGGGAGAGGGAAAAAAAAAAAAAACACCACAAAATCAGGCATTTACAGCATCCAAACTCAAACCACCAGCCACCCTCCTGACCCCATAGCATGCCCATGCACTTAACATAGCACACCAATTCCCAGGCTTCACCCACACATCCCACTGTTAAGGCAAACAGATTTCTGACACTCATCCCACCTTCCACGTTGTTTTATTTCTGCCTGGTGCCCAACCTCCTCCTCTCCTCTGGGTACCTTTCCTGCTGCTGTTTGTTCCTGTCCTTTACAGCTCTGCCTGCTGTCACTCTTGTAACCTTGTCTAGTTGGTAATTTGTGGCAATAAAGTGTCACTGAAGGGAAAAAATACAGCTTCGCAGAGGCATATAAATCTCTGACCCATAAATTGTCCTGGCCCTCATGAGCATGCCCATCCTTTTCAATGCAAAGTGTATCAATTTAGGGCAAGATGAAGAAAAAAGAGCTGGTAATAGCTGATCTTACTGAAGGGCAGCACTGAAGGATGCTCGTTAGGGGTTGTAACAAATGCTGAAGGGCTGGAATGTACTGTAAATTGTCCTGGAGACATGGGGCCTCAGTGGAGGCTTTCTAGGACTATCCAGTTATCCTACAGTGAATAGACATTGCTAAGGCGTGTCATCAGCACTGCAGTCTCCCTGTCCTATGAAAAGCCTTGCTGGTGCTGAGCACACACAACTGTGGGAGCACCATGGCCATGGAAGGTATCCAGATGGGAGCAGCAGAGTTGGTTCCAATTTCCAATTTCTAACCAGATGTGGAATCCTGCCTATCTCCATCACAGCTGAACAGCTCCTCCAGTAGATCTCCACCAGCACCCACATCCCTTGGGCATTAAGGTTGACCATGAGGAGGCAGGTCTGCACCTTTCCCCCCTCCATCTGATAAAGCAAGTCCTCGCTTTACACTTTTATATGCCCACTTCTGGGCTGACAATGGTTCCCCATGGCTCAGACCCAGGACTCAGTGGGGCAGCTCCCACCTTAGGCAATCATGCCTCACATTTGTGGCCCCATGATCACCTGCAGTACTGTGCAGAGCATCCAGCATCCACCACTGTGGTGCTCCAGGAGCCACAAGACCCACCGCAGCCGTGACACTGTCTGAAATGGTTTCAGAGGCAGTACAGTCCCTCTTGGAGACGGCTATTTCTTTGAATTGGAAAAACACTGATTGCCTGTGTCAGAGCCCTCATTTACTGAATTATCATCTCGGTCACTGTGCAGCTCACCATTGCAGGCTAGCTCTAAAAAGTCATCTCAAGCACTACTGCTGCTTCTCTCCTGAACCATGGCTCCTGTGGCAGATACACCAGACAGTCCCTCTCCCACACCCACAGTACTTGCCGCATTGAGGTCTCATCCACCACCCGCCATGCAAAACAACAGGAAGACTTCCATGAAAACCTTCTCCTGACACTGATATCTTTTTTAACATCTATGTCCCACCAGAGCAGCTAAGTAACACTTATGTGAATATAAACAAGCAGAGGAAAGTGCATCCACTAGACAGATAGCTTGGGGAAGTGTCATCACCCATTGAAAGCCCATATGTGGTTTTGTAAAAAAGGTATTTGCTTCCTGTCTGGCCCACTCATCAGAGGACTATATGAGCAAATCTAAGCAGCACCCTGGAGACAGACTACAACCAAGAAGAGAGTAAGGATGCTCAGAGCGCTCTGCAGGAGCTGTGCACATGAACACATTATCATCACCCTGGGGAAGAGAAAACCTCCTCTCTCCCAGCCTTAGGAATGGCAGGCAGCCAGAAGCCATCAGGCAACTATCCTGCACCTGATCAAAAGGACGTTAAAAAAAGCAAAACAACCCATAACAAAAGTCAAATCTTGGTGCCCAAACCTGCCCATGGACAACTCTTTTGCTCCTGCACCCACAATCCACTGAAGCCTGAAAAAGAATAACAAACCCAAAAAACCAAAACATACCAAACCAAAAAAACATACACACACAAAAAGAAACCCCAAGCAACAAACCACTTATTGTGAAATCTTCAGCCCATTGCCATAGTGTGGTGCAAGGCTTGGCCACAGGGACACCCACCCCACAGCAGTATGGGTCCTGGCAGGCAGTGAGCTCCACACAAGCTACCTGTCTGCACTGGCAGGAAAGAGGCCAACAGCATGCTGGGCATGCACAGCAACACAGTAAGCAGATCATGTGGCACTTGGAACACATCAGGACATTGCTTCTAGTTTTGGGAGCCCCAAGATATTGAGAGCTGGCAGTGCTGAGTTAATAGTTGGACCTGATGATCTGAAAGGTCTCTTATAACTAAAATGATTCTATGATTCAGTGTTGATTAAGTGGAACAAATTCAGCAGGAGCCACTGAGCTGGCTGGAGGAGTTGTGGAGAAGACTGAGCCAGGCTCTTTGCAGCAGCACATAGCAAGAGGATGAGTGACAGTGGGGAATGGCTGAAACAAATGGTTCCCACTGGATGGAAGGAGAAACTTTTTTCCCCTTGAAAGCCCATCAGCGCTAGAACAGTCCTGAACAGCCTATACTCTTTCCATACTCAGGGGCATTCAGGAGCAGGCTGGATAAAGTGCTGAGCAACCATGTCCACTCTCAACCTCCTGCTCCATCCAGAGTCTCTTCTTGACTTGAGACCTCTGAGGCCCAAACTGGATGGTTTTACAAGTCTGTTGTGGAAAACTGCCTGCAACGTCATGCCACTCTTTCCTAGGGTCATAACTAAGGAAAAATCAGCTCAGTACCTTTAACAACAACACAGGCAGAATGAAGTCTTTGCCCTTCTCCCATGCCCAGTTTCATGACTACTGGGACAAAGAAACATATGGAAGGAAATGAAGAGCAAACCATATGAAAACAGGCACTCTCTCATGCCAGAAAATGAACTTGGAGTTAGTAACCCATTTCATCCCACCTTGTCCATCATCCTCTCAAAAACTATACACTCAATGAAGATGTATGTGCACATACTTTAAGGTCTATGCTAACTTGGTCTGAGGAACAACTCCAAACATACCATCTGGTTCTGATTCTAATATGCCTGGTGTCATTTGATGAAGGAGCAAAATGCATGAGATGCAACATAGCAGTGACCACGTGTTGCTGCTTTGGAGTTTTAGGGTGAATAGTATGAAAAATCTCTTCACTGAGAGAGTGACACAGTTGAGGACCAGGTGCCCTAGAAGATGGGGAATGTCCACGCTTAAGCTGTGAACACTCAGCTAAACACATATATTGATCTAATGAGGCACTGGTGGCAGCTCTGCTTTGGAGACCTCTGAAAAATCTATGGATCTGTGAAGATGCAAGAACAAGACAAGAGGCCACTGGTCAGACCTTACTGTGGTCACCAGCTCTACAAGCACCTCAAAGACCTCTGAGCTACTTCATTTTTCCCAAATAAAAAGCACGTTCCTACTTGGAGGAAGGACAAAGTCCACATAAAAGCAGTACCACTGTGGGCTGTACCTTGAGAGGACACACCTAAGCCAGAAGGTAGAACAGATTCCTTCAGACGTCAACACTGCTAAACATTCAAAAACAGCATAACCAAGAGACAGCAGCAGAGCTTTAGCAAGACATAAGTCCATCTATAAATAGAGCTCAATGGCATGTCCTTACCTCAGGGCTTCAATGCATTTGGGGAGAGTATTTTTCCCCTTTGCCTCCAACTTGTAGGCAGCACAGATAATGGGCTTGAATCGATCCAGCTCAAGTATTACTAAACTTCCTACCACCATGGCAGCATGCCAGCCTCAAATAGGACAAGAGAACTTGTGTCTGTTCAGAACCCACCACAAGGAGCAGGCAGAAAAATGCTTTAGTCTTTTTTTAAAAAAACAGGTGCTTTTTGCAGATTTGTAGATCAATCTACAATGTATTTTAGAGGTTTAAGAAAGTCAATAGAAACAAGATATATCATTGCTGCACAAGAACCCAAGAAGCTGTATTTCTATTTATGCTGCTACTAGCACTCAAACCATAGGCTCATTGTCCTGCTGCTCCCTGCCACAGTTCCACATCACTACTTCTCTAGCATCAAAGTCAAGGGAAGAGGCTCCCTCCACTGCTGCTGTTCACCATCCCATTGGTTTTACCCAGACAACTTATCTGTGTGGCTGGTTGGGGTCTGAGATACCTTAAAACTGTCTGCACCTCTTGGCTTGCATGCAACAACAGGATGCAGGGGCTGGCAGCGGCCAGGCTGACCTCCCACAAACTTGAGCTCATCTTCTCAGGTCTTCATCACAGAATCACAGAATCATTACGGTTGGAAAGGACCCTCAAGATCATCTAGTCCAACTGATAGCCCTACACTACTCTTACCCCTAAATCATCCCCTGAAGAAACACATCTATCCTCTTCTTAAAAACCTCCAGGGATGGTGACTCCACCACCTCCCTGGGCAGCCTATTCCAATATCTAACCACTCTTTCAGTAAAGAAATTCTTCCTAATATCTAATCTAAACCTACCCTGGCTCAGCTTAAGCCCATTCCCTCTAGTCCTGTCACTAGTCACAAGGGAGAAGAGGCCAACACCCGCCTCCCTAGAATGGCCTTTCAAGTAGCTGAAGAGAGCGATAAGGTCTCCCCTCAGCCTCCTCTTCTCCAGGCTAAACAAGCCCAGCTCCCTAAGCCTCTCCTCATAAGGCCTGTTTTCCAGACCCCTGACTAGCTTAGTTGCCCTTCTCTGCACCCTCTCTAGTAGCTCAATGTCCTTCCTAAACTGCGGTGCCCAAAACTGCACACAGTACTCGAGGTGTGGCCTCACCAGTGCCGTGTACAGTGGCAAGATCACCTCCCTGCTCCTACCGGTCACACTATTCCTGATGCAAGCCAGGATGCCATTGGCCTTCTTAGCCATCTGGGCACACTGCTGACTCATGTTCAGCCGGCTGTCAATCAGCACCCCCAGGTCCTTCTCTGCTGGGGAGCTCTCCAGCCACACCTTCCCGAGCCTGTAGCGCTGCTGGGGGTTGTTATGACCAAAATGCAGGACTTTACATTTAGCCTTATTAAAACCCATCCCATTGGCCTCTGCCCATCTATCCAGCCTATCTAGGTCCCTCTGCAGAGCCTGCCTACCCTCAAGCAGATCGACACTCCCACCCAGCTTAGTGTCATCTGCAAACTTCCTAAGGGTGCACTCTATCCCCTCATCCAAGTCATCAATAAAGATGTTGAACAGGAAAGGCCCCAACACTGACCCCTGAGGGACACCACTCATGACCACATAGGCTAAGTGCATAAGCTCACTCACATCTCTTGGGATACTCCAGGCAGTGCTGAGATGATTCTTTGGGATTTGTTGCCTAACCTGGTGCTGCTGCAGAACCACACAGTGCAGTATCCTGCCCTCTGCAATCTTATCCCCAGGGATGTGACAAACCAGTTCCTTCCTACAGACATGCCTGCCACATATCCACCATACCTTTTACACCACTATGCTATGACTTGGAGAGGCACTCCAAGAGAGCAAGCCCTCTGCTCTCCCAGCTCCACCACAGAGCACTACAAAGCATATCCAGAATTCTTCTTCACCTTTTTTATTACTAGCAAGTGAGCTACATGACATACCTTAACAAACCAGACCTAAATCACACCTGTCCCTCCTCTAGTTCCTGTGTAATGCATCATCCAGCCATTAAACATGCAATTAGCCTGTATTTACAAATCTGTAAGAGACTCTTGCTGGCCATCCATTACTCACAGGCAGGATGGCTTGCCTCCCTCCGAAGAAGCCTGTCCTAATGAGCCACCAGGAAGCAGATCCCACTGGAACTGGAAACATCCATTTCACATCCTCCATGAGGCACAAAAAGCATCTCCTGGCTTCCACCTGCTGCTTCAGAAAGAGAAGCATAATGTGCATGTCTGGACTGGAGAGAGTTGGCTGCACACTTTTGAGCAGGCAAAGCCCCTGTGCTGTGGGATGCCTGGCTCCCGCCGCCTTTTTGCGCCAGAGCCCAGCTAGGCATGGAAAAAAATATCAGGCTGCAACATGGGAAGCAGAAAATGGCTTTCTACCCTCCCTAGAAGATCAAACCCTGTGCAGACACCTGCCACACATCCCACATGAACCCCGTGGATGGTTGCTCCCTTTGGGAGCAAACCCGGGCAAGAAAGCCCATAACCATGATACAGGGCAGAGACCAGCAGCTGAGACACCAAGACTAGAACAGGTTGCCTAGAGAGATTGTGGATGCCCCATCGCTGGCAGTGCTCAAGGCCAGCCTGGATGTGGCTCCAGGCAACCTGGTCCAGTGTGTGGCGTCCCTGCCTGTGGCAGGGAGGTTGGAAATAGATGATCCAACCTGGTCCCTTCTGACCTGGGCCATTCTATGATTCTCTGACTGGCAGGAGTACAGCCTACTGCTGCTTCTCCAACTCCTTTCCTATCTCTCTGCTGGATTCAAGCCATTCCAACAGCACATCAACAGGACTGGGTTTTTATTCCTCTTTTGCTGCATACAAGTGGGCGCCAGGGGATGTTTCATTCAAGAAAGAAACAAGCAGTGTTAACTGTTAGCATGTGTGTACAGAGACCCTTCAAACTCTTTTTTTCCCTTGCTCCCATCTGCTTTGCTGTGGGCCACTAAATCCAGTTCAGCAGCTCTTGGAGCTTGTACCAAAGATGCAACACATTTGTCAGATCCCTGACTAGACCCATGGCTAATTTTACAATGCTAATTTATCTCACCATATTATATTTCTTCCATTTCATCCCCTGGATCCCATTACTGCCAGTGTACCTTGTAGCCAGCATGTAACAGTAATTGGTATTATTAGCAATGTACGGTCCTCAAGCTGCTCTATTTGCAGAGCTGTGAGGAGTCCCACGGGTGGGCTGATCTGCACTGAGGACAGGGACAGAAGGAGTCCTTACCTCATGCCACTCCACAGACACCACCACTGGACAATACCAAAGGCAGGGTTTTGCTGCTGCAGAGCATCTCTGCATGCCCAGACCACAGCATATTACCCACTGCAGCTCACAGAATCACAGCTCCATCAGCTGTTGCTCACCCCTGTGGTCTCTTAACCCTGACCTTTTAACTTCAGAGCCCGCACTCAGCCTTGCATACAGGGAGCTCTTCTGTTCTTGCCTGTGGCTCAGAAGATACAGTACTCCACCAATCCAGGGTGAAACGGACTGCAAAACACCCCTGGGAAGCATGATGGAGGGCGAGACAGCAGGGGAGGCGCACAAGGAAAATTCATGACGCTTCATGCTATTTTAGCCAACAGCTTTTCCTCTTCAGTGTAAGCTATTGCTTTTCCAAGATCAACGTAATTAAAGCCATGCAGCTTTAGCAAAGCAGAGAGATCGTGTTAGTCCAATAGCTACAATTCCCACTTAAGATGTCCTTGCCTAGCATTCAGAGACTTGTTAAATTTTAATTTATCATTTTCATTTCTCAAGCACAGCACTGGCTTCCCCAGCACATCTCCACAGGGTCTGTGTCCCCAGATGTGACAGTCTCATTCACAGGCCCCTTCTCTGCTCCCTAAGGTGACACTGGCTTGAAGAAGATGACCCCAAACCTCTCCTCAAGAAATACTGTGTTACCATAGTTCCATATAAAGTACATGCGTACAGGTCTCAGAGTTAGGCAACGCCTTGACCATGGTTGGTGATGGTGGTGGTCTTCTAAGGGGACAGAGCACTCTTCAGCAGAGCCCAGTGAAGTTCATCACATCTGTGACACTGCAGTCACCAGTGCAAGGAAGCAGAAAGAACACCAAGCAGGTCTGAGAGACTGAAGCTGTGCTTGTCTGAGAGAGATGGCACCTCCCACCACAAAGCATGGCTAGGTGACGCTTACCAGCTCAGAGTAGTTCAACAACCATGGAACCTCTGCTACAGCAGTGAGACCATGCATTCTTGGAGCTGCCCTAAAGGCTTTCAAACAGAAGGGCTCTCTACAGACAAGCCTCCCATGTGTATTTTCCAAGCTGTTCATTCAAGCCTGGACAAGCCTCCCATGTACATTTTCCAAGCTGTTCATCCAAACCTGGACCTCTACAACCTAAATAACCACTGTCAACATCTGCCCTCTTTGTGCAGTAGCCATGGGGCTGCTCACACACCAGACCCAGCGGCAGCTTTTTGGCACACTTTAAAAACACTATCCAAGACAAAAGATACATGGCTTGCAGCCCTACTACAGCCAGGTGGCCCAAAGCACACCAATTAAGGAGAAACTGTGTAGGCAAGTGTTTTAACCCAACTCTTACCTCTCCACCAGTCGAGAGTCCTTGGGGTGTCCCCAATTTCTCATCAACGTCTGAGAGATTCTTCTGGTTACTTGTCCAAACTTTGCTGCTCAGATCTGTGATTTTCTTCAACAAAACAGAAGAGACAACCTGTCAGGTTATCAGGTAGAGTTCTGCCATTGTTTTGAGTTTAGGGAAGAAAAAAAAAAGTAGGGGGGAGGTATCTGTTTTTCAGCCTTGACAGCTGCTGGTAACCAGTGTAAATATAAAACTAGTTTAGATGAAGAGCCCTCCCATGTAGGCATCACGGCCCAGCCTCAAAGCATTCATTTGCTTAATTATTTTGATTTAGAGACATGAAAGGGGAAAGGGGAAAAAAATACTGCCGCTTGGGGCATCTCTGATCTTCTTTAAAGACATATAGCAATGGTCCCCAGCATAAACAGCACAGAAGCACGAAAAACTCAGCCCAACACCAAGGCATTTGCCCACAAGGTCTTGCACTACCTAAGCCCTAATTCCGCAAAGCCTCACACATGTGGTAAATTGTGCAGGAAGAGGCCAACCTGACTGAACCCAGGCGTGTGAAGAGGAAAGCATGCATATATGGCTTTGCAGCACAGACACTGAGGACTGGAAATGGGAGAGAGACTTTCTGTGCTAAGTCTGACATACTGCCTAGTGAGATGGAGTCTGAGGCATTACTGCAACCAGCGGTGCTGTCAGTTACAGCGGCAAACATACTTTCTGCGTTAGACAAACAAATTATTAGTCAAGATCCCTGCTCATTATCTAGCTCCTGTGGCTGAGCTTGTGCTGTTCCCCCCCTGCTTTGAAGAGAAAAAAGGTCTTATGGTTCTATATTATTAAAAATTAAAAACAGGAGCCAAAATCCACTGGCAGGAGTGAAGTCTGTGAGTTGCTCCTGTGGGGACACTTTCTCTCACTGGAGTGACGGTGACTCCAAGCCTGGAACACTGCACCCTTTAATTAGCACCCCACCTGATAAGCTTTGCCAGAGCCCTTGCCAGGACCCATCCAAAGCCCAGGTGAGTCAGCAGGAGAACGCTACACAAACCCAAACTACAACCTCCAACCAAGCCCCACTCACCTACAAAACCTAAATAAATAAACAAACACACGTACCCCCCCAGGCTCCACTGGTTGCCTGATGGAGAAACTCTAATTTGCAAAGTGCTGGGAAATAATTACAAGGTTTTCCCAGAGCTTAAAAGGAGGGAAGCCAACTGTTTGTCGTGCTGGCAGCCATAGTGTTCTGCAATTTATCATGCTTGTCAGGTATCAGCCACTGAGAAATTTAACTCCAGCTGCCCCAAGCCCAACACCTCCAGTGCGCCATCACTCAAAAGGTGCTCTGCCAGGCACCCCAGAGCTGAAAACTGAGTGTCAAGGAGGGAAGAGGCCTTTTCCGCACCAAACATTCTCTTGATTTGCAATGACAATGAAATTTCTTTTTCTTTTTCTTTTTTTTTTCTTTTTTTTTTTTTTTTATTTTGTATGAAGTGGAAAGAGGGNTCACTCCAGCCTGGCAGGGATAAGAGTGATGGGTTTAGCACCGAACACTCTTGGGGAGGCACCTACAGATGAAGTGGAACAGAGGAGACCAGGCTACAGCAAGCAGCAGGACTACCTGCCAGGGGTCTGCCTGGGATGTCACTCCAGCCTGGCAGGGATAAGAGTGATGGGTTTAGCACCGAACACTCTTGGGGAGGCACCTACAGATGAAGTGGAACAGAGGAGACCAGGCTACAGCAAGCAGCAGGACTACCTGCCAGGGGTCTGCCTGGGATGTCACTCCAGCCTGTAAGGGATATGACAAGAGTAATGGGTTTAGCACCGAACACTCCTGGGGAGGTTTTTGCAGCATCCTCTGCTCAAGCCATAAGGACATGTCTCTCCCAGGGACAGTGCATTATGCTGGGTAGAAAGTGCAAAATCCTGATGCCTTTGCTGAGAGATGTCCCAGGAACTATCCAGGCTCAAATCAGAGCATCCCAACATGTAGGAAATCAAGAAAGGGAACCAGGAGAGCCGCAGGGTTAAGTAGGGAACTGCTGGGCAAGCTCAAGTAGAAGAAGAGAGTCTACAGATCATGGAAGGAGGGGCTGGCCACATGGGAAGAGTACAAGACTGTTGTGAGAGGTTGTAGGGAGGCAACTAGGAAAGCTAAGGCCTCTCTGGAATTAAACCTTGTAAGGGAGGTCAAGGACAATAGGAAGGGCTTGTTCAAATGTGTTGCAGGAAAAACTAACACTAGAGGCAATGTAGGCTCACTGCTGAATGAGGTGACAGAAGATACAAAGAAGGTGGAGTTACTAAATGCCTTCTTTGTCTCTGTCTATACTCTTAGAGACAGTCCTCAGGAGCCTCAGAACCCTGAGCCTTCACACGATATTAGGATACTGGAGGAGTTTTCCTTAGTTGAGGAGAACTGGGTTAGGGAACAGACAAGCCATCTGGACATCCATAAATACATGGGACCTGATGGGATGCACC
>VWZX01006702.1:0-63654 GCA_013399015.1 Galbula dea
ATAACTTGCTAATAACTCCTGCTTTTTACATAGGGAAGGGGTTGCATTGAGTGATTATTATGGGACAATAAGAAGCAGTGAAAGATGAGTTTGTAACTGACTGAACAGCACAGATGAGGAAGCTCTGGGGTGTTTGGGGCTTTTGATTTGGGGTGACATAGCAGAAAGATGATGATTCTTCTTGAGATATAACCAGCCAATAACAAGTGCTACAGAATCACTGACACCACAGACATGTGCCTTGAAGAGAAGTGACACAGAAAGATAAAAAACAGGCAATGTGGTATAGCCCCTTCTGCAGAAAAATAAAGAAGGCAATGCCTTCTGCTTCCCATTTTAACCTCTCATATTTAACTCAGTTTTGAAACAGATTTGGCCATGTTTTATTTCCCTTTAAAGAGCAAAGCATTTTATTCCAGGATTAATTTAAGCATTTCTTCTTATTGGCAGTGTTGAACTGAAAGAGGATTTCAGGAGAGAAGGGAGAATGTTTTTTAGACTGGTTTGTTCTTTGTGATTGATCAGATTTTGTGACTCCTTCAATGAAGAAAAAATGTCTAAGCTCAAAATACTCATTATTTTGATGAGTGATTCAGAGAGTGAATGAAATACAGTCCTTGGCCAGATATCTGTTTATATTGCTAATGTCTGTTTGAGTTTTACAGTATTTCCCTTTTATTTCTTTCCCCATTACTCAGTGTTTCCCATTCAGGTAACAGCTCTCTGTTCATGCTCCCTCTCTGTCCTTCTTTCATGGTGCAATATCTCCTTGTGGTGCAATGAAGGTTTTCTTTCCCAGAAGCTGAAAAACCCCTGTCAATTGCTCTTGTCATCTAATCTCTCTGTGGCACATGGAGTAGTTATTTTCTACCTTTACAGATTCTATATTTCTTGTCTTTCTTAGATTCATCAGCTAGGAGAAGCTGGTAAACCACTGTGACCAGCTGATGGTACTAAGTATGGGTTGTCTAACCAATATCTTCTTCCCTAGGGTGGTGTCCTCTCTTGCATCTTGAAGCCACATTTCAGCTGCAGCTCTTCTTGAGAAATGAATGTTTCACAAAATGAATATTCAAAGCATCTGCTATTTGTGGGAGACTTCTGAGGATTGTTTTCTTCATCTTGAATCCTTTCTGTGGTTCACTTTCTTTTCCTCTAATTACTGTGTGGAAAAGAAGGAAAAGGGGAAATAAAAAGAGGACAAAGCAGACTGAAAGAAACAGCCCTTTCTTGAGAAGTTAGGCTTTTGATGACTTCTTCTTCCTAGGAAGAAGAGAGCTAAGAGGGGAAATAATCCATGGAAAGCTGTTTTCCAAAGGCTGTCTCTGGCATGAGGTGAGTTTGGGGAAGGCTAAACTATTCCAAACTCACCTCTAGACTGCTAAATAGTCGTCTTTTTGCTGACATGGGTCCATTTGCAGGTGCTGACCTAGCGAGTGACAGTTCCTTATTTCAAGCCTTAAGGCTTTCTCTCTGCATCCTCAGCCCCCAGCGGCTTTCTGGCGGGGAGGTGAGGTGGTAGGGCTGTGTTGTTACTGACTGCACTCACCGGGATGAGAGAAGAAACATAGTTTCATTATTTATGGAAGGCATCGAGAAATGGGGGAGGAAAGAGTCAACACTGCAGTGCTACCACCCACAGCTCCCTGCTGGTGCTGCTGCTGGGGTGTAAAGCTGTTGCCCATCATTTTGCAAGCGAGATCTATTGTTGCCTACCAGAGAGAGGAAGAAAATTATAGTGACAGATGATAATGTTGTTGACTGCCTGGGAAGAAAGTGGAAGCTTTATTGCTCCACAATCAAACAAACAGCTTCCCTTCTATCTAATGAATAGGTTCACCTCTGAATCAAACCTAATTGCAGATAAACCCTGCTTAATACAAAAGCTCAAAGCAATTAAACTCTCCAAACTCCATCAGTTCCTTTTGACATTTGTTGCACAAAGTGCAAGAAGGAAAAAAAAAAAGTGACTTGCAAAAATCTCATAGTATCTTGGCTCAGAATGGTTCATTCTGAAGTGGAAGCTCTGGATCAAAAGTTAATCATGAGGACAGCATTTCTCTGACTGCAAGGTGCTGCATTTATTTCTTTATTTGCTCACCTGGGATAGGGGCAGCCAGCAGAGAATTCAGGCTTACCAGAACTGTGTTACTGCCTTCAGTGTGCACCAGCAGCAGGCCCTGAAGACATTTTAGCAGAACAAAGGTAGAAAATAGCAGTTTAACAATCTCAAAATTCTGGATTGAAGGGTTACCTAGGGAGAAGTTGGAGACTATTTATGTCAGGTTTTTTTGTGTATTCATACTGAATATAATGAAAACAATTACATGTCCCTGCTCTGGGCAAGGTAGGCAGTTTTGAAGCTGAGCCTCCTGCAGCATCACTAAGAGCCTGGCATGAAACCTAATGGCTGCTTCTGTAAGGTGATATCTAACTTTGGCCACAGACTTCACCTGAGACCTGTAAAATTCTCCAGCAAAAGATTTCCATGCAGCACTATTTTCCAATTTACAATGTAAAATTTAACATGTTAGTCAGAAGGTGAATGGCCACAGTTCATTTTTACAGTGACCATGAAGACATCACTACAGATGAAAGGACTCCTCTTCTGGGTTAAGAGCCTTTGAAATGCTTCCAGACAAGCGCTCCTGTTTGTCTCATCCCTTTGCCAGACTGTGTATTTCTAAGACCTTTTTGAGTTTATCCTTCCTAATCATTACACTATAACCAGTCTATTGCTGGTGGTGGCAGTGGTAGCCCAGTCCTACAACATACAGCCCTAGAGCATTCAGTCAGCTCAGTAATGAACAACTGTGAGTATATAGCAACTTTTCCACTATTTCTGGGATTTCTAGCTCTGAGAGACCTATACCAATGCTATCATTAAAGCATGCATCTTCCCCAGAGGCTTCTTAAGGAAAACAGTTTCAGCACTGTGGTTTGCAGATTTGAGTCTGTTATTTTCCTGCTTTTCCCACCCATGACTGTAATGATTGTTTTTGCATCAATATGTTTCCAGTGTAAATGACCAATTATATTTCATGCTTCAGGCAGTTTCATTTCTCATTCCCACATTAAGTACCAAAGGCAGTTTTTCTGCCTCAGAGCCACAACATCTGTCAGCCTTGTCTGAAAAAGTTTGTCTGCTTTGGAAGGCAGCTGTTATCAGGCTGAGTCACCATCAAGTTAAAATGCAGGATGTGGCTCTTGCATTCCTGATAACACTTGGAAAAGTGAAGAAACTCTTGTGTTTTGGTTTGTTGTTTTTTTTACCCCCAGAAAGCACCAAAGGTGGCAGGTATGAGGTTTATAAGAAAAATGTATAAAGAAATCCTACCCCAAGGAAAAGAAGTGGAGTAACACAGAGTAGATAAATCAGTTAATCAATGATTAAGGGCTATGCCCTTACTCTGTATGAATCACTTCAGCTTTGTTGGTATCAGTGAAAGTTTGCTCATTTATCTCAACCAAGAATCTGGTTCAAGTGGTTGGTTAGAATTAGCTGCTGTCCTCCACTTCTCTTCTGCAGGATGAGTGGACTCTTTAGGACACAAACTCGGTTTTGAAGGAGCTGAGGTCTAACTGTACAATTCATTTAATGTGATATGTTTCTTTCATTGCCACCTGTGTGAAGGTAGGATAAAGAAAAGTGCCTATGTCCCTGAAAATGATATTATTCTAATAATCTGGGGTAGTTATCTAATGATTCTACTGTACAAAAGGAAAGTGAAGGATTTGATGTTGGAATAGGAGACAAGAGAGCTCTGATTTCAGTCACAAGAGAAACTGAGCTGTCTGTGTACTGGTTAACAGTTCCAAATATTCACTCTCTTCCTGGGGTGCTATATTTAGACTTGCAAGTATTAATTAGCTAGGTAACCACTATTACCTAGACAGGGAAAACACCTCCTCATTTTCCAGGGATTTCCCAAACAGTCCTCCAGGGTACACATGGTGGAAATTCAAGGAATCAATTCACCCATCTTTCTGTGATTAATGTCTACTCTTCCTCTTCTTCATTTCTTTGCCAATGTGTTGTCACTTCTCCATTAGCCCTTCCTCTGTGTTGTGCATCTGTTCCTCTAAAGCCTCTGCTTCAAAGGCTGTCAGGTTTCCTTATGGTTGCTCAGCTTGTCACTGGGATGAATGAGAAAGTCTGCAAAATGAGAGAAACACAGAGAATCCCTGTGTCTGGTTCTTCTGTGGATAATATTGTTCTTCCAGAGATGAAATTCAATTAGTTTAGTTCATTTCTGGAACAGCAGATGCTGGGCATTTGTGTGACCACCAACCCCTCAATAGAGACTGTTCACAAAAGCTTCTCTAGGCATTGCATATTGTTAGTGTAAGACAATGAATGACTCTGTGGGCACAGGAGTAATTTCACAGATGCTAATGTGATGATTTCTCTTCTCTCAGATTTCTGCAGTTACTATCTTACAAAATAAAACTTGAATCCAATGACTTACTCTTAAGAAAGAATATTAGTCTGTTGGTTGAGATAAGGGAGACATTGAAAGTTTCACATGGTTCTCAGTTCCACTTTGAGGGAGCCAAAATGCTTCTCACCTTTGCCTCTTGTCAGGATTTGCATACTTGAGCTCTTTGGTCTGTTCTCTGCCTCCAAAAATGAAAGAGTGGATCCTTGGGGCTCTGTATAAAGAGGAAACTAAGGAGCAGATAGAAAGTTTCAGGGAAAGGAGAAGAAGAAACAGAGGACATAAACTGAGATTTTCCTTGTTTAAACTCCTAGCTGCTCCAGTGTTGCTCTTTTAGTACTTACTGGTAAAAGCATGATTCAAGAACATGCTTTTCTTCCATTATTCTGCTGGATTTTAAAGGAAGACAGAATTTATATTTGCTTATTACTAAGGAAGAAGAGGTTCTGACTTGTTCTTGGAAATAAGATATCTTGTCCTCAGGAGGTTCAAGCTGAAAACTCTGTCATGGCTACACTTAAGAATAGCTATTTCAAAATGTAATTTAGCCTGATAAACTACTAAACATTGTGAAAATAAGTAAGCTATGGGTAGCTTACTAGAAGAGTTAGATGGGTAACACTAGAGGAGGTACTCTTATACTGAGACCCCTCAGGGTCTCCCTACCCCTCCCAGAGCAGTCCATGCACCTGGACAATCTTTCTAGACTAAGTAATTAACTGTGGCTGATTTCATGTAACTCCCTCTTTACCTATAATAAATCAATTTAGAGACTGAAGGCCTATGTTATTAGTGGCCTTCTCAATTCTGTGGCTTATGAGAGCAACAGATTATTGAGGAAGGCAGTCTGTCCTCTGGAATTCTGATATATATGGTTATTCCCTTCTAGACTGTAGCTAAGGCTGAAGCAAACAACAGGGAGATTTATGCTTTCTTGTTAGGATCAAAGGTCAATGTGTTTGAAGGTCTCAAAAGAGTTGCTCAGTCAAACAGACTGCAACATTTTCTGATCTTATTTGATCAGGTGAGAGAGCAAAGATGGGTCTTGGTATTTTTTGGATCTGTCCTATGTCCTCTAAACATTCCCAGGAGTGAGCTATTTGTTAGAGCCTCCACAAAAATGTCCAACTTTAAGTTGAGAAAAAGAAATATTTCCAGAAGCAAGACTGGAGCTTCATGTCTGTAAATATTTCTGCTATAAACCAGACTTTTAAGGGTAGTCATATTCATTCAGCCAGAAGTATTGTTAAGGGAATCAGTATCCAGTGACAACCACCAGCAAACCTGGCATTTGAAATACTAGGCACAATGAATGAACTCACCTGAGAGCAAACTTCACAGAGAAATAGCCATAAAATCAGTGCTCTTGGCTAGTAAATAAATATGAAGACATTATATTCCTCATAAACAGAGGAAGGATTGAACTGTTTAAAAACAACTCACTGTGGACTATTAGCCTAGTTATCCAGAGAAATAAATGTTCTCATGAAGTTTGCAGCCCATGTTTGCAGCCTGATGTGGTTTGGATAAAGCAGATGAAAAAGAGTGCTGCTAGAAACACAGGCAAGCTATAAACCTTTCTGAAACTTGCCTGTCCCTCCTTGCTAGTCATTTTCCTTCAGTTACAGATGTTTGTGACATTTTGTTTTCCCCTCCTGCCTCTGTCTGCTGCTCAGTCTGCTACTGAGTCTGCTACTCACCTGTTCCAAGCAGGTGGTACTGGATGCAAGGAAAATACTTCCTTGCAAATGCCAGGGGCATTCTCCTAGCCATCTAGATTGCCAGGGAATGAGGTGTTCATCTCTGCACCACTGCAGCTCTCTGCAACTCTATTTTCACCCTCTAACAGAGATTCCCCCACTTGCAAAGAGGTGTCTACAATGAACTAGTTCCAAAGGAGAGGCACTGTAATTTCCCATATAATCTCTGTGGAGCTGCTTGGAGACAAGGGAAAAAGGTACCTGTCTAAAGTAGTTCTACTCCACTCTGGGTTTCTAGAGTGCCTCTTTCCCAGCCTTTTGAAGTGATCCTCTGAAACAGAACAATCTCTCTTCTGTTTTGCAAATCCCAGGTGAGAAATCTCATGATGTGTAAGACTTGAGATAACTGGGAAGACCTGAGAACAACTGCTTAAAAACCTAAGAGTTTTCTGCTCACGTTAGTTTCTTTACCTTTATTTGTGTTGCAGCAGCACGGGGATGTGCCACTGAAGGATCATTGTGTTAGGAGGATGGTGCCCATCAAATAAAATCCTCTGTCCACAGCTCAAGCAGTAATTCATTTTGATGACTCTCACAGTGAGTAATGCTCCTGCACTAAGGTTATTTATAGCAGTGTGCTGGTGATAGGCTCATTGTTCCCTATTAGATACAGCTGGCTATGATTGTACAAATAAACACAGATAAGGACTGGAGAGACATATTTGCTGTCCAGCTGTTAATATTGAATGGACCTTCTGGTATAGCAAGTCCAGTTTACTTGTTCTCACTGGCATGACACAAAATAACACATTTTCTGCTCTAAAGATACATCTTTCATCTTCAGCCCAGGACAGTTTTGCTCAGAATCTCTTGAGACAGTGTTTCAGAGGCAAACTTTTCTTCTGTTACAGATCTCCCCTGGTTTCTTATCTAGATTTATTTGTATTTGGATTCTGTGCCAACACTGTCCAGTAGTGTAAGTCATTTTCACCCTGCACAACAGTTCTGTGAGGGCATTGGATAATGACCTGTAGGCAGGGATGATATTTCTGTCCTTGGCTTCTCTATTTGGAGTGAAAACACTGCACCCTGCTGTGGTGGGGATGCCCAGCCCCTGGTCATCTTGAGTCTTTGTGCCTTTTCCTGTTTGAGTTAATCTTTCATCACCCTGGATGATCAGGGCTATCCACAAGATTCAACACAAGGGGTTTTTGAGTGCCTTTTATAATGGTATCTTGTACAACATTTCTCTGGACATGACTTTTCAGAGAGTCTTCTGGGTTTTTTAAGGTATTTTGGAACTGTAAAGGCATAGAATTGTTTTAAGTAAGGGAAAACTCTAAACAGTGCATGGGGCTTCTTTGCTTTTTGTCAGATGATTATAACACTGAAGGCTCAAGTATGAGGTCAACTGAGTTGCTCTTATCCTTTCTACCCTGTCTCGCAGTGTGGTTACAGCACATCTGGAAGCAACTGGGCACAAACCCAACTATTTCTTTATAGATATTCTTTTAACTGTCCCTTTGCTGGTCTTCTGTCTTCTTTTGCAAACTGGTCCTCTGCCCTCTGAGGGAGATGGCTGGTGGTACTTTATATCACCACCTTTGGTGTTTAGTTACATATTTTTCTCCTGGATAGCTTTAGACTGTGTCTTAACACTTAAGGGCTCCAGGCTGCCAGCCCTTGAGTAGCCTGCCAGTCCAAAAGTGTGCTGCCAAGTGCTTGTTGGCCAGGCTGTTCCATTCCCAGTAATTCCCAGAATATTGTTCAAGGAATCACAGGCTTGGCATCAGTAATAAGAACATAAATCACACTAAAAACATACAGCATAGGCCTAGGATGCCCTGTCAGAGGTGAAGTAAGGACTGAGGCAATTATACTGGGAGGCAAAGGATGCTAGCCACAAGTATAGCAGAGTCCCTCCTTTTACATTACTGCTGCATGGAGGATGACAAAGTGCATGCCAGGAGCTGAACTCTTTGATCCCTCCCCATGACACTGTTCTCCTACAGCTGAAAGGGGACAGGGAAGAGGAGGCCTCAAGGAGTGAGAATGCCCCTGTGAGAAGGGAGGTGGCTCATCAGCAGGCTGTCCTCCCAGTCATCCTGGGAAAAATCCTCCAGGACTCCTTCACACATGGGTTCTCAGGCAACTGTAAGAGTGAGATTGGAGGAGCAGGAGTTTTGGAACAGCACAACATCTGCATATTAATTATTGTTTTGACAATATTATGTCCAAAGACAAGATGACCAATGAATTCCACAGGTATTTCACCATTTGCTGAGGTGTACTGGGCTCCCAAGTATTTATGCAGGGTTTCTTTTTCCTCCTTCCATCTTCCTTCTAGGACTTCTTGTTTGTTTGTGTCTTTCTTTCATTCACCCTCCAGTGTCCTCTGTGGGTTGCCCACACTGAAGCAGATTACAGAACTGAGGTCAGCAATGGAAGCTTTGTTCAGGTATCTTATCCTGCCACCACTTTTCGAGGGAGAAGAAATGTCATTTTTAGGCTTTCAAGAAAGTTTTAATAAAGTAAAGCTTTCAGCAGCGATCCTTGATGTGTTCCACTGTCTGTCTTGTGGGCTGACACCTGCAGTTCCAAGGCAGCTGACTTCACAAACAATAAAAGGAAGAAGACAAAAATGATGCAGAGTGCAAGGGAGAAATGAAGCAGGAGAAAATAATTTCTTACTTTCCCTTCCTTCAAGGAAGAGGGACACTGAGCAGGATGCCTGTGAAGGCACTTAGTGATCAGAAAAGTGGCCATGTGGGGCTTAAGCAAGTCACACCAAAAGAGGGAAAAGACCAGGAATGCATGCCACTGCTGTGAAAATACTACAGAGAGTACTGACTGCAAGGTGCTTCCCAGTGATGCAAGAGAAACAGAAAAGGATGTAGGAGAGGTTGAAAGGAGAATGACCTGGGATGCTGTGCAGGTTCTGCATGGACCCCAGGAATAGATCCCATGTTGAGTCCAGCACCTCTGCAGACCCTTGCACACTGTGAGTCTCTTGAGAGAACAAAGTGCTTCTGGTAGCACAAGGTCCTTTGCTAGTATTTGGTCAAACTTCTGGAGTTGCTCACACCCTTTGCTCCACTACTCTCTGCAGAGCACTTCTGGCACTTGAAGGCTGTCTGGGAGCTGAAATGATGAATGTTTTTGGGAGATAGACTGCTCAAAAGCTTGCAAGATGGAAAATGGCTCTTCTGCTCCTGGCCCCTATGTACTCTTATGCCTAGGCTCCCAAGAAGAAGTTGGAAGGGGCAGAGACCCTGTATCATCTGCATGTACTTTGAGAATGCATGCAGACCTTGGGAATTGTCTGATTGTTTCTGATTTGCATTTTAAGTTTATTGCACTTTCTGTGACACTGCACAATTCTTTGGCTGTTTAATAAGGATAAGCAGCCAGCTCAGCTCAGTAAACATTCATTTTTCTTCCCTAAACAGAAGTGTGAGCTTAACAAAGTTTTGGTTGGCATTTACTGTTCTCCTCACTGTGCCTATGTTGAACATACATTGTTTCTTGTAATGAAATAAATTGCTACTACTATGCCAAAAGGTTTTATTAATATAGCAGAAACCTGCAAGCAGTCTATTGTAAGTCAGTTAGGTGGCACTCCAAGAACAGAAAGCAGCAGTCACTGATGTTGCCAGTGAGCTTTTATATGGTAAGAAAATCAGCCTGGACCAATGCCATCCATGAAATTATTCAGGCACAATAATCCTTATAAAGATCAGTGACTCCTTCATCATAGGATGATGAATTTAACCCCCTTGCCCCCATAATGCTGCAACCAATTTAAAGCACTCTAACATATTAGCATGATGTGTTCCACAATAAAGCAGAACCTAGACAGAAAAACCCCCAAACACTTGCATTTGAGAGAAATAACCCATCCAATCACCACAGCTGTCAGGGGATGAGCATAGGACACATTCTGAATCTTCATTTCTAGTATTGACCCTAGGTTTGTGCTGCTGATAGGAAGCACATATATATATTTCTGTTGCACCTCATTCCTGAGCTAAGGGAACTCTGTGCCCTCACCCATACAACAACCAACTCCTATTCTCTTCTTTCTTCAAACCACATGAAAAGCAGGATGAGAGAGTTGAGCAGGATGAGTTCCCAGCATCTGGATGATCAATCCAGCATCTGCCAAGGGGATTAGATGATTCATTTTGTTTGTACTTGACTTGTGGTATCTGATTTAAATACCACTTTATTTCTTCTGAGTGTCCTATGCTCCACTTAACCTCCGTCTCGTTTAGGATGATAAATAACCAGACTACACTGGTCAGTTGTTTAAGAGATTAAAGCAAAGCAAAGCAATCCATAAATTAAGGGGTTGATTTGCTTTCTTTCAGGAATGAAGATCTACTTTGTTTTTCCAGAAGCATCTGGCCTCCTTTTCCAGCAGTAGACTATCTTTAGAAGGTCTTGACTCTCAGGGCTTCTCATATTGCAAGGCCTAGACTTTGGCTTTAGCTAGCAGTACCCTCTAAGATTTTATTTTATTTATTTATTATTTTTCTCTAGATTTCTTAAACATTGAAGTAATTTTAGCTGATATTTTGCTTAGTAAAATCTTTGGCCTATTTCTGACTCAAGAAGGTTAGTTTTTTGGTAAGCTCCTTTGATAGTAACCTAAGGTAGATATCTTTAAATAAAAATGATTTGTAAAGTATGGAATATGCACTTCACAAACTGTTACTTTCTTCTGTTTTAACTGGAAGGTGAGATTAGAAAGCTAAGGAGATGTGTTTAGAATAAGAACTTACAAATACTATTGCTTTTGTCAGCCTAAACATTCCCATTTCTGCATTTTTTCTCTTCAAGCAACAATTCTCTGGGTTGTTTCTCTGCTACCTTTCTGCCATTCACCTTTGAGCACCTCTCTACAAATGCTATTTTCACATAAGGAACTTTCTCATCTTATTTTGAATCTTACTATAGAGTAGCCTTCCTTAACATCCTGAGACAGTGATTTCCCCAGGGATGATAAATAAGTTTCTAATGCATTTGTTGGAGAATGAAAATCATATGCATTTATGAACTTTTGGTGGACTTCAGTGTATAATTCAGAGGAGTTTTTAGAGATCAAAAGGCAACAACACTATATGATTGAACAAAATGATCTCTGTGTACAAGCTGCTAACCTCCACATACAATGTTTCTCATCTTGCTGCCTGTCTTCATTATTCTTCTGCTGTCTGTAATTCATTATACTTGCAACATTCCCTATGAAGACAAATGTCAGTTGGTGACAGTTTTGTTTCTGGCAGCAAACCAACCTCTCAAGTTGTGTGTTTTTTCTTCTGCAGACACTCTGCTCCATCACATGTAGCTGTTTAGTCCTAATTACTCTGCCCTTAAAGTGACTTCATCTTGTTCAGGAGCATAGCCTGCTACTTTCTGAGGTACAAATGGATAATTCTATCTAATGTGAGCACAGCTTTAATTCTTTCTCCCACTTTCTCTGCTCCTGAATTTCCAGTAACAGAGTTTTCTACTGCACAAGTCTTATGGCTTATGAGTTCTGTTTAACAAAGCCCTAAGCAGCTGGCTTTGGCCAACTGTGAGCTGCAGTTGGCTGAGTTCAAGTTCAGATACAATTTCACATCATTTCTGGGCTTGGTTTAATCTTCCCAGATAGGAAATGTTTATTAGACTTTGCAACAGTATAATACTGCTGGCAAACAATACTTTTGGCTATTCTATCTGAGTTGACCTAAAGCCTATTCCTTACATGTATGGGAAAAGGGGCATCATGTAAGTGTATGACCTATTTGTGCCAGATTTGAGTTGAGTTCACCTTCTGAAACAATTTGCTCTGCAAATGCAGAAGTCTAGCTTTTCTGTACAATCCAAAGCTCATCCCTTGCAGCTGGAGGAATTTGGCTCAGGTGTGCTATACCTCCCTTTCTTTCACTGTTACAGAACAGTGTTCCCCTCCACCCACTTTTAGTGTCTCTCTCTCTCTCCCTTCTAATTGAAATCCAGCATGTTGCTTTGATCTCTCTCATGTTTTCTGCAGAGGCATTATAAGATATTGTGTAGGCCCAGAATATATACATCCATCTGATGTAAATCCATGCCTTTCACTGCTCTGATCTGTAAGATCTTAGGGGTAGAGCTGTCTCTTCTCTGTGTCCAAACACATTAGGAGCACTCAGAGAATAAGCCAACACACCTGTGAAGACCCTTGCTGCTGATGCCAAACAAAGTTTCCATAGTTAAAACATTCATATGTCAGGAAATGAGAAATTTATGACTGGATTAATAACCTCTCTTATGCCCTTTATGGAACAGTGAAGTCAGAAGCCTTCTACTTTAACAACTGCTTCATCTGAGGTAGGATTTTTTTTGTTTCAGGTTTAATTTTTTTAAAAGATACAAATTTAATAAGATTTTTGTCCACAAAATCCTGATGCAATATTTTCACTGGGCCTTAGCTAACACTGGCACAGGTTAAGGTAATCTCTAGCAGTCTGTTGACCTGTGCAATAATATCTCTGCTAGTATATCTACTGCTGGACTTTCTTGGGACCAAGAGTAGAGTCTTCATTTGGGGGAATACACCTTGCTTTTATAACATTATTTGTCTGAGTCTGCAAGGCTTCCCTTGTCACTGTCATAGTTAAAACAGACTCCTGAAGGCTGAGCATGGAAAAGTAAGCAAGGGCCAAACACCACCTTTGGTAAGGTTTTGTACAACGGTCACTTACTGGGAATTTTAAGCAAGGAGAAAGCTTTCAACTGCAATGCACTGCAGGCTGTTTCTACACCAGTGCCATGAGCTTCAACCTTCAGGGGCTGAGAATCTCCTGCTGCAAGATTTTCCTCCTCAAGGTAATACCTAGCTAATGCAGAACTCTCCCACTGGTTTTACTAGGACTTTTTTTCACCAGTAAAGGTCTTTAGAAAAGCATGAGTCTTCTTCTCACAGGCATGGTTGTAATATTGCAGACTTTTATAAGCAGAGCACTGCAGATGTTTACACTGGAAGCTACCAAAGCCCAAACCATGCAGTGAGCCTTAATAATGTGAATCTGTTCAGTAAATAGAGCTTGATCAGATGAAAATCCTTCTTGAACCAACTCCATTCCCAACAGTAACTCCTTGCCTCACTGCCTGTCACAGGTGCTCCCAATAGTAATGGGCTGGAACATTCTCACTACAAATGATGCAAGTCTGAAGCTCATCTGGTGAGTAAACAGTGCAGGATGAGAACTTCTGGCAGGTTGGCACTGTGTTTCTCCAAGCATTGAAGATTTGAACTGTGATAAATGGTGGTAGAAGTTAGACAGCTGTCAGGTATGTTGACAGTGGGAAATTGGGAAGGAGGGAGTGTGTAAGTCATGTGCTAGAACTGAATTTTTTCACATGATGATTGTCTATGTGCAGCTGAAGCTGAGCTCAATGCAGCAGCTCTTTTGTGCTCAGCTCTTGCTTCCCTTTTAGCTTCAGCCTGGCAAAGAGGAGTTGGTGGTCTCAGCTCCACTCCTTCCATCCAAACCCCCTCTAGTTATGCCAAAATGAGATGCCATTCACCTTTGATGGGGCAAGGTTTCACTTAGCCACCTTCTTCCTGACATTTTTATCAGCAGTTGACATTGCTGCTGAGCTGTGTGCACCTTTGGATGAGCCTTATGCAAATGAGCAGCTAGCCTATTTTGTACATTTGCTAAGAATTTGCATACAACTCTAGAATTTGCCTTAATATGTGCATACTGAGCACTAGGGAAAGGCTTGTAAGGGAGGGACCAGATGTCCCTTGCAGGCTACCCACAGTGACCTTTTCCAAGCTCCACTTTCTTTTAAAATGGGAAGCAATAAAAATTGCTTTTCTCCTGAGGAAAGGCTATGAACCTTGGCTCTGTGGTAAGCACAGCATTGATGCAGAAGTGTTTTCAGCAGTAAGCAAGAGAGGGGATTGAGAAAGCTTTCAGCTGCAATGCACTGCAGTCTGTTTCTACACTAGTGCCATGAATTTCAACCTTCAGGTGCTGAGAATCTCCTGCTGGAAGAACAGGAATATGTGGTTGTTGCTTCAATCTAGCTCACCTCCCTTTTGCTCTGTAGGTCAGGCATGCTTGTGCAGAGCCACACTCCTGCTCTTTCCCTCCTTCCCTCACTTACTGCTCTGACCTCTCTGTCTACCTGTTTCAGATACAGGAAGGTGCAGAGTGAAATGTGGACACTTACATTAGCATAAGTAGCATACTTTTGATGTGGTTGTCAGTGAAGGAAAAGACCTCCTTAGATATAAAATGATATTGTACTTGTGGGGTCTAGAGGTCATGTGGAAGTCAGAGTAATGAATTCTGCTGTAGGAAAAAGCAGATTCCTGCTGGGATATGCTAAAGCCTGAATTTGAGCTAGCAGCAAGAATAAAAACATTGGCAAAATTTAGGCTTGTGATTATTAAAAAAAAGTACTGCTTTTAATCAGAAAAACCCCTCAATTTATTTCATTGCAACACAGAACAACTATGGTTTTGTTCAGCTACAGCAACCCAAGCAGGCCTGTTCTGTGCCATGGTGATAAGGGCTGTGTAAAGAAGGGACAACTGATCACCTTCTGTTGCTTTGCTCTGCTCCTGCCTGTGCCAGTTTTTCAGCTGGCAGAAGGGTTTGCTAGAACCAGGTGATTTGTTTTTAATGAATGAGGACTGTTGACTCAGGTTGTCTTTGTTTGTTTGACTATTCCTATGAAGAGCACAAGGGAAGCTCTCTTGGTGTGTATATATGAGTATGCATTTAGAAAACAGCACCTACTAAACCCCAAATGAATGTAGGGTGTTGTCATCTCATTGGAGTTTCTAAACTAAGCAAGAAGAGAAACACCAAACTTCCAAAGGTTTGAGATAAATACAGCCTAATTTTCATGCCCCCTCAGTTGGTTTTCAGCCTACAAATAATCATAGCTGCCTTCAGAAAAGGGAACACTTCTCTAACAACTGCTTTTGCTGATAATTAGTTGTCACTGTTTGCATAAGTAACTTGATGAGTTAAGTGATTAAAGTGGGGAAAGTGGGAAAATACTTTATTTTTTCATTAAACATTTAGGGTATTTATGATTCAGGGCATTTTTTCTTTCTTAATCACAATAAGAGCATATAGTCATCATCCTGAACAAGCCTCACTAAAGTAAGTTAATGCTTAAAAAAGGAATAAATTCCCATGATAGTATGAAATATAATTTGTTAATGGAAGGTAATGTCATTTGAAGGGAATCTACACAAATTAAAACTCTTCATAAAGCTTGTTTCAGATGAAATGCTGTGTGGGTGTGCACATATCTGGGTTTGCTGGTGTTTGGGTTTGTGGGTTTTCTTAATGGAGTTGTAGGTTTTTCCCCTAATAAAATGGATGTGTGTTTAATACTGGGAATATCTTCAGAGATAGGCATTGTACTGCAAAAAGAAATGATCTTAAAGGGAATATTTTAGACTAGAAGAGCAATCTGTATATTATGGAATTCCCCTTGGGAAACCTAGTCTGCTTTATATTGACTTTGATTCAGAGGCTAAGCTACATTTAAATATTTTCCAGCAATGCTGGATTTAAATGGGCTATAAATAATTCACTCAATAGCTGAACAGATGTCTCTATGGAGTGCAAACTCTCTATATCTTAATTATTAGATTTAATAGAGTAAACCAAACTTCTGAGCTTTCAGTTATTGGGAAACAGATGACAGGAAATCTGACATGCTGCTCTGTGTAGAAGAAACAGATAAACTAGAAATAAAAGCAGCAGGGAGTGCCTAGATTTTGGTTTTTTATTGTTGTTATTTTTGAGCAGTCACACTGCACAATATCATGGCCTGCAACATTTTGTTCCCACTTCTGTTTAGAAGAAGCCTCAGTTAGGATATTCCTGCAGCAGTCTACACACTGGATAGGAAATTCAGAGGACTTGCTTTAGACAAAAGTAGAAAATTACAGAAAGTCTCTTCAGAACTCCAGCTGGCTCTGAAAACATCATAACTCTTCAGGGCTGCCTTGGTAATACTCTCCCACTGAAGAGGAGACATGAAGTGGCAGCAGAAGCATCCCAGTTCTCTGTTACTGGGATATTTACAAGTGTTTCCACAGGTCACCCAGTATCCTTCTGCACTTCTGCCAGTCAGCATTGCTTAGAACATTGAGGAAGAACTTGGATAAAGGATAGCAGTAAAACCTTGCTCTGAAACATATTTTCACTTCTTTCCCCCTTTAAGTTAATTGGTTTGAAATCATAAGAATCCTTACACTGTAAAAATGCCTGTCTGGAGATAATGCAGCTTCTCTGATTCTAGACATTTTTCTAGCTACAATGAGTTACAAAACCTTAAGCAAAAAACCCCAAATGCAACAAGAAGACAATCACTCTAGACTCCAAATCCTCCCTTCCTCCCGTTAACAGTCACAGGACATAAAATCACACACACACAAAAACCAAACCAAAAAAAGCCAAAGCACAACCAACCAACCAAAAAAAAAAAAAGCCAGAGCAAACCACAAGAACAACAGCAAAACCCCAACCCAACTCTACATACAAAAGAGTCAGAGCCTTTTCATTCCAAATATCACACTCTCTTCCTGGCTAGTATATGGTGGTGCTCCTAAAACCCAGAAATTACCCAGAAGTGCTCATCAGGACTTGGCTGGGATGCAGAAATGGCATAAATCTAGTTAGTTATGCTTGGCTTCCAATTCTGTTGCTGTGCCAGTTCTCTCTATTCTAACAGTGGTGTTAAATCCTTTCCTTTTAGTGAAGACTGCAGATCTGTGTCTGCTTGCATAAAACATGAATTCTACTTGAGGTTACAAGTCTTTTCCCAATATTGATAAAATGCTTGAAGCTGTTAGGTAATTATAGTGTTAAAGCAATATCTGATGGTATAAGAGTGTGCAAAGATACCATCCAACAGGACATAGCAATGGAATCTTTCTGGGAGCTTTCCAACCATTTTTGCTCCATTGGAACAAAACCAGATTTCAAAATGTAGTTCCAAACAGAAAGCCAAAGATTAAGATCTTGTCCCTACCTGGCTATTTTTGAGCAACATGATAGAATTGTCAGAGTTGGAAGGGACCTTAAAGATGATCTGGTTCCAACCCCCCTGCCTGGCAGGGACACCTCCCACTAGATCAGCAAAAGTCAAAGAAACCCCCAAAAATCAGAGCAAGGGAGTTTGGAGAGAATGAAAGGCAAAAGCATAACTCAATTAACTAAGTTCAAAGCTTCTTGTTGCTTTGGCAGCAGTGCTATGTATTCTGTAACCTCAGGCCTTTCTAAAAGACCCCTTCTGGAAGCATCAGAGTAGGCAAAGCCCTAAGCTGTCATTTTTGGGAAGAGTAACTTTGAAACTTGCACACTGGTAAGAGGAATTTGATTATATCAACCCTTCCAAACTGAAAGGTGAAAAGGAAAACAAAGCCATCAAAATTTGTTGTTAATTATTATTAGTAAGCTATTGAAATTTTTTTAATACCTGGAAAATATATAATGTTTAATATATGGACAATTACTTTCATTGTGGCTGTTGTCAACTGTAGGGTAACTTAAACCCCACCTTTGTTCTGTCTTCTTTTAAGATGAACTTCTGAAGGGAAGCAGCACAAGGTTTGTCTGAAGGACAATGAGTAGGAAATGTGCTGTACTGAGAAAAGCCACCTGATAAAACCAGTGTTGGAGTGCCAAAGGCAAGTGTCTCCAAACTTCTCAAGTAACCTGGCTGGAAAACATGACCTGCAAGTGAGGATATAGGAGAAACTATCTCCAAGCAGTAGCCTTTGTGCCCAGCTGAAAAGCACATTGAGTAGCAGAAAAGGCTCCTTGTGGTGGTGATCTACATTACACGTTGGAGCCATTCATGAAGTGTATCTGCAGGAGAGTGGCAAAATAACACACACTTGCTGCTTTTTTCCCCCCCTTCTATATATTTTAAAGTTATTATTTCCAAACACTATTCTTTAAGTTCTAATTAAACTTTAATTGAGCCAAGTGGACCTCCAGCACTATCCCCTATGTCCACACCTGCCCTATATATTGGGTATCCTGGTAGTTCCTGCTGTGTAACCCTGCTCCCCTCGTCCCAAAGAGCAGAACCCTTAGGAAATGGCTATCTTCACACTACAGAAGCATTAAAATGCAATGGGAAGCATATTGGAAAGCCTGAGGGAGAAAAGCCAACCACCTATGTGAAGCGGCTAGTGTTCTTTTATTATCAGCTCCCTGGCAGCCTGTGCCAGAATGCTGCATCTCATCTCCTAGATTAACTTTCACAATTGCTGCTTGCAATGTGGGCAACTGGAAAATGGAGATACCTAAATTATTGCCCTCTTTTCTCTGCATGCAACAAGCATAATAGAAGGAAGCTGTCTACAAATACAAGTTCTTTAGGCTGTTTTCCAAGTTATGGCTAGTTATCATGAAGCAGGTGTATCCCAAGCATGGTGTGGTAGGACATACTCTCTGTCTGCCCAGGCTGGACCAGACTTGCAAGTCTCTTCTCCTAAGCTGAATGTGATGTTCATTGTACTGTGTACTTGGCACTGCACTCCAAAGGCTGCAATTAGCCTTCATGCTTGCATGACAATTTGCTTCAATGTTTAGCACTGGCATTTGTGGCTGTCAGTCCTAGTCCAAGATTGCTGTAGAGAGAAACCTCCATCTCTTGTGCACAGAATCCAAATGCACACTCCAAAATGTGCAGCTCCATGAGGCTGACTGGAATTCAGTCTGAGCAGGTGCAGCTCTGGGTTGTAGGTAACTTTTGTTGTCACTTTTTGCATTTCAACAAGGGCAAGTGTAGGATCAGGCAGCTGGGGAGGAATAACCCCATGGAGCAGGACAGGTTAGGGGCTGATCTGCTGGAAAGCAGCTCTGTGGAAAGAGACCTGGGAGTTGTGGTGGCCAACAGGATGACCATGAGCCATCGAGGTGCCCTTGTGGTCAAGGAGGCCAATGGCATTCTGGGGTGCATCAAGAGAAGTGTGGCCAGGAGGCCAAGTGAGGTTCTACTCCCACTCTAATCTGTCCTAGTGAGGCCACATCTGGAGTCCTGGGTCCGGCTCTGCCCTTCCCTGTTGAAGAAGGACAGGGAACTTCTGAAGAGGGAACAGGAAAGGGCTACAAAATTGATTAGGGGACTTGAACATCTCTCTTCTGGGGAAAGGCTGAGAGAGCTGGGGCTGGATAGCCTGGAGAGAAGACTCATGGGGGAGCTTATCAATGCTTATCAATACTTAATGGGTGGTGTCAGGAGGATGGGGCCAGGCTTTTCTCAGTGGCACCCAGTGACAGGACAAGAGGCAATGAGCACAAAGTGGGACAGAAGAAGTTCCATCTATACATAAGGAGGAACTTCTTTCCTTTGAGGGTGTTGGAGCACTGGAACAGGCTGCCAAGGAAGGTGGTAGAGTCTCCATCTCTGGGGACATTCCAAGCCTGCCTGGATGCCATCCTGTGCAACCTGCTGTAGGTGACCCTGCTCTGGAAGGGGGCTGGACTAGGTGATCTCCAGAGGTCCCTGCCAACCCCTAACATGCTGTGATTCTGTGATTTGACAACTTTTAAATTCTGAATGGATCTACTGTGCAACTCTAGATATTAGCAATGTTCTCAAATATATCATTATATGATAAACAATATTTTCATCTTTCAGAAGCTTTTTAATGCAAAGTATCAGACAATTTGTCATATAATTATGAATTCATCATTTTGGAAAGTTAAAACTGTGAAAAAAGGAGATTTTCTTCCACCTAAATTAATGATTTGACTATTCACACACAGAGAATGATTAAGGTTGGAAGAGACCTCTAAGATCAAGTCCAACCATCAACCTATCACCACCATGCCACTAAACCATGTCCCTATTCCTTAGATAAGGGCATTGTTTTTAAAGCAGCATAAGCCAAAAGTTGTAGATAGATGAGAAATATGAAATCATATTATTAGCAGTAACAGCAACTGTTACCTAACTTTTACAGACAGGATAATTGGTGGGAAGATTTCACAGCTTTCCCTCTTAAGAGTCCCTGTTAGGCATTTTTCATTTGAACAGTGTCCCTTCTGTCTTTTTGAATGCATTTATTTGTTGTTACTAATTAGGTTGGGGAAAATAATTGCCATTATTATTTGCAAGAAGGTTAGTTCAGATTTTGATGAGGATCTAAGCAGCATATGATGAGGACTCCCTCCACCCTTTCCCCCACCCCAGTTGTGCCAGCACCCCTCCTCTGTAGACAGGTCATTAGAGGAGCTCTAGGGTGGGCTGCAGTGCCATCCACCTGCTGAAAGCTCAGCTCTGTTTTCCAGTCAAATCAGTGGCAATAGCATTACAGCTTTCTCATTACAGGGTTGACAAGCTGGCAGATGAAATAACATGCTGTGGTTCTCAAAGAGCTGCCTTCAAATCAACTTCTGCAAGGCAAGGGACAGGCTTTTAGCACAAGCATCCAGAAGAGTGGTTTGGACTGGTGTCTGCAGCAATTACCAAGATGGTCTTTCTGCTCTTGTCAAATTGTTTTGCAGCCTGTGGATCTTTGTGTCTGCCTTTGTCCCCTGTTCCCAGACAGCAGACAGGTCTTGTTATCATCTGGGGCAAAACCTGAAAGTCAAGAATTTCTCTCTCTCCTGTAGTGCTGTTTGTTATCTGAGCTGTAAATGTCTCCAGCCAATTTACTGGCATTTAGCTTCCCATTTAAACACCAAAGTCAATTACTGAGCTGATTGGGCAACAAAGCAAGGTGAGCTATTGAAGGGGCAGGAGTCTGCACATCTCTTGGGGCATTGCATCACTGCAAAGAGTTGCTGTGAGCATGACTTCAAGTAAGCAACAATACTCTGAGACACCCTAGCTGAAGGAGGGGTGGGGAGGTGATTTTGCACTTCTATGTTATGTTATATGTGTTATGCACTTAGCTTACTTCTATGTTTGGAAATTGAGAAAGTGCCAGTCAAAAACTGTTTGTCAGCTTTGACTGCCCATGGTAGAAGCCAAGTCCTACTTGTCTTCCTTGAGTGGTTGCTTTGAAGCTGCTAGTGATATTTAACAGTCTCCAGTAAGCAGGATTTGTGACTTTGTCATACAGGGTGAGAACAGCTGGCAAAAACCTGGGAAATAATTGGCACACAGTTAAAATACATCAGATGATTATCTGAGCTAAGCTCTTCCAAAAGGGATTGCCAGACTAATTTAAATGTGTGGCAATATCAACACTATCCTGGACAGTTCTTCACAAACTCCCTTTTTATATTCCTCAGTTTTAAGTCTAGAGTGTTTATACTTCCAGGATCTGAAGGGGGCTACAAGAAAGCTGCTGAGGGACTTTTTAGGAGGTCAGGTAGGGATAGAACCAGGGGAAATGGATATGAACTAGAGGAGGGGAGATTTAGACTGGATATTAGGAGGAAGTTCTTCACTGTTAGGGTGGGGAGACACTGGAACAGGTTGCCCAGAGAGGCTGTGGAAGCTCCATCCCTGGAAGCTTTGAAGGGCAGGCTGGCTGGGGCTGTGGGCAACCTGCTCTAGTGAGAGGTGTCCCTGGCAGGCAGGGGGGTTGGAACTAGATGATCTTTAAGGTCCCTTCCAGCTCTGACAGTTCTATGATTCTATGGTTCTGAGATGGTTCTTTACAGAAACAGAGTAAGACAGGGTTCCTGCACCACAGATTTTACAGAGATCTACATTTTCTGAGGCTTTGGTTTTAATGATAGTGTCTTCTGGAAACATCTAAGTGCTTTAGAATAAGAAGAAATTGTTTTAAATCCATTTTCTAGACAGGAAGTCTTAACCTATCTATGTATTTGTGTGGAAAGAGATGACAAATGAATACTTTTACTGAACAAAAAAGGAAAGAAACATGCCTTTTGAATAATGAAATACAAAATCCTTTTAGATGGTTCAACCAAATCCTTACTTCTTTCTCCAGGAAAAGGAATACAACATTGGCCTATAACTGATTCTTTAAAATCTCTGAAAAATAGATACCTAAAATGTGGGGTTTATCCTCCCACTTATGCAACCAAAAGAGATGATATTTTCCACAGTGCCAAGAGACTTTCCTTCAGATTTCCCAAGGAAAAGAGAGCAAAAAAAGTCTATAACATAATTCTCTTGTAATACATCAGTCAGCTATATTTTGAAGTGTTTATTGCATTACCTTTATGGCCACTGAAAGGAAAAAAGAGAAGGTCCAAAGAACACAGCTTGTAACTGAGAACTGCACAGCAAGTGGAGCAGCAGCAGCTCACTGGGTGATTTTGGCACTGTGGAGAGTCCTCTGGGAACTGGTTTTGCACAGATTAAGTGTTTGCTTCATGTGAGCTTCTTTATTATGGACTTAGGTGAATGATGAGGAGCATTCTAAAGGACCTCCTTCAGCTGTACCTGCTGCCTTGTGGGCACCACCTGTGCTGCTGTAACCATCCTTGTCTTATGCTTTAGGAAAGGGTGAGAGCATGCAGAGCAAATGGTGGTGGCTCCACTGCCTCCACAGGAGACAGAGAGATAAGCAAACAAGAGTGAAGCTGCAAAGCTGGCAACATCAAAGTAAAATCCTAACCTGGGACTTGTGCCAAATTTTCACCAAGACAGTGCTAAATATGGGGTGAAAGGGAGAAACTGAAGGGTTTCTCCAGCAAAGGTTCCTCAGCTGAAGTTCTTCAGCAGGACTCTACCTACATAGAGTTTTCCTGGTGAACTTCCCAGTCCTTACTTGTGCTATTTTCTTGGCTCTTATTAAAAAAATACATTGAAGAAAATAGAAAATATTAAATATTAAAAAAAGGCTGCTCTTTGTTGAACAGGGTTGCAGGCAGTTTCTCATTGTACAGTTTCTTTGATGAAAGAATTCAAATGTATTTAGAAGAGTCTATATAGCTACACTCATGAATTCTGATGGGGCTTCTTCTGACTTGGCAACTCTGGAGGCAATATTTTCAATATAAACACAACATCACAACTCATCTCAGGAGTGAAATTCTAATTAACTAGTTGATTATAGGGAAAGTGATGAAATCAAATCTGAAATTCATGAACAAGTGAACTGTAATGAAATTGTCTTAGGCTGAGGTAGAGCAGCTGTCACCTTAAATACAACTGGAGGACTTCAAAAATACAAAAGTTTCTTCTTGGAAAGAACAAAAACTGGGATTCAAAAGCTATCTAACTTCTGCAAACCTGTCTGGGGTAAATTGTTTGGATTTAACTGATTCATCTAATCCTTTTGAACCAAGTTTTCTTTACATTTCTGCCTTATTTGCATCAAGAACTGCTTAGACACCTAAGCAACAAACTTCTGCCCTCTTTTAATTGTCTTTTAGCAAGAAATGCTCATTAGTCTGCATAAGTAAACCAGGTCAGCAGCTGGTGGGGACTGATGTACATGCTCTGGCATTCAGGCCACCATGCAGTCATGTTTTCTTGAGGGGTTTGACCATTTGATGGCCAATGCCATCTCTGATTCCAAGCTCCAAGTCCCATTTTCAAGCAGTCCCTTTTACTCCTGATAGGCACTGAACAGAGCAAGTTTCACTGAGGACCTCCAGGGCTGTTAGCAGAATTGTGAGTGACAAAGCCATGTTAGATCAATCTGCACCACTAAGCAGTGTGAAACACTTCCCCAGACAGGAGTTTGGTTTATTCTGAGTTAAAGGGGAACTAAGGATTTGTTAGTGCACAGATACAAATGTGAGGTCTAAGAACTGCAGGCTGCATATGTGGGACAAAGCTACTGCTGAGGGCTGTCAGGTTTGTTACTGCCTCTTGTTCCAGAGCTCTGTGTAAGTTTGCAGACATGTGGTCAATTCCATCAAATACACACCAAATTTAGCATCATAGTCATTTTGTAATGTGGAGAAAATAGGTGGCAGTTGCCTTCCTCTGCATGCAGTGATGCATTCAAAGTCAGGACCTGGTCTTACTACATTTCCTAATGTTAAGATAAAGAAAAATTTCTGCTTTTACTCTGGTCTCTTTTAGAAAGTTCCAGAAAATATGTGGTATATCTGTGACTTTTTTTTTCCCTCCTTTGCTTTGATTGTGGTGGAAGGAAGTTTGAGTTCCAGTTCAGGATCCAAAGTGGAATTTCTAATGGCAACACATTCATCTACTTCCTGGGTGTCTTTTCACTAGGTAAAAGTTCTCTGCTCTGCTTGCAATGTAACCATTTCAGCATTCTGCTGCTGCATTACAGCCAGAACTTGAACCAAAGTCATCTTCTTTCATTTTCACAGCTGAATTTAGTGCAAATAAGAAAATTGTACAAATGGTGGAAAGCAATTAAGGCTATTATCTTAATAACATATGCACACATGAATAGTTCCATCAAACACAAAGAAGCTAATTTACTGCATGAGTGTCTTAGCTATTTAGCATTCTCTCAGTGTTACCAACTTATGATGGAATATTAGAAATAAATGGGTTAGGCTTTAGAGAGTGTTTTTGACCGCACTCACAACTGCACAGTGCAGCTATTTCCTCTGACCTCCTTTGCTGTGAGCTCTGTGTGAGTAGATTAATGTACAGAGGCTTTTTGGAACTGCAAGGAACAACCACCTAAATTACACAGAGAGGGGAAAGCTGTACTAGCCATGAGAAAAAGTGGATAAAAAAAGGCTGAAGGCCTACAGAGCTAAGTGACTAGGAATGCATTGCTGAAACAGCTGCCTTTTCACCTAGAACATGTTAAAAAACATGGGTGTGACTGTTATTTGGGGGGCATATGATCCCTTTATTTTTGAAATACTGACCTCCTGTCACAGCATTTATCTTTCTTTGAAAGAAGAGAGGCAAGAAAACAACTCAGTTGCTTTCTGGATGAGTATTCATTGTGTATTGCAATTAGACATTATGCTAACAAGCCTCAGAGGAGCTCAGAAAACGCTGCTTTCAAACAGTTGATTTATATTTCTGCCTAAGGAAACAGCAACCTAAAGGTTTAATTGATAGTATTTTGCATCCTGGAAATAAAGTAGTCAGTTAAGGAGGGCTCCTAAATCACAAAGAGCAGCTCATCATATTTTCCTGTGTAGTCAGGTTCTTACTAGGAACCAATCTGTAATCTGCTGCTAAGAAAACACTGTCTATAATACAGACTACCTATGGCCAGGGTGTATGTAAAAAACCCTTATGAAGTATTGTTTTCCTTCTTCTTTTGGCCTGAGTGAGAGAGTAGAAGTCTGAGGAAATAAGAGTCTTTTCTCCTCATAAGAAATGTCCTTTGATTTCAGGCAGCTTCCTTCCTCCTGCCTGCTCAGGCTGGCGTGTGGAGGAGACGTGCACAGCTCCTCTGAAGCATTTCCAGCCACTTGCTTTCCTAGGAGGACCTGATTTGCAGCACATGGAGTAGATTGGCTTGAACATTTATGCTGAGCAACTTGGTAACAGCTGTTCCATAAATGCTACAAAGTTTTTTATTGCTGTCCTGATGGGAATGCTTCTGATCTGCATCCTGGAGGGACACACACACAGCCTGCTGAGGGTGATGCTGTGATAGCTCTGGTTGAAAGCACAGCCACCTAAACTGTCAGACTGCTATGGCACCAGCTGAGACAACCTCTGGAAGACAGCGGGGGACACTGAAGAGGCAGTAACTTAAGCTGCTGCTGTTGCCAAACAGCACCATGCAGCCATAGGCAGCACACTTGTTGAGGAATGCACTGGAAAGCAAGGGAAGGATAAAGAAGGGGAAAGAAGGAAGCAATAAGGAAGTGTTGGAGTGATCTGAAACAGGGCAGAGTACAAAGGAACTTGCCAAAAGGAAAAGCACTGCATGCCTCAGAGAGCACAACTGATTTTAGCACTACACATCTTCATTCTGTTATTAAATGAAAGCAGGAAGGAGTGTGCAGAGACACTGTGCCACTGCACAGGCCAGGTAACTTCTGTCTCTCTGTTTCTGCCTTTCTGAAGGCAGCTGGGCTGGTTTTCTAATGGTCTAGCTCACTCCTCCAAAAACCTGTGCAATTTTGTCCTAGTAATACATATTCCATGGGCTGAATGTAAGCAGCCTTTAGCTGGAGAAGGGAATAGGACAGTAACAATTAGAAGCATAACTAATTTGTTTGTTGCTGCCCCATGCTTCAATAAGTCTTAAAATTGCTGTTACCAGTGTGTGATTTAATGAGTTTTTCTTGAAGTTGTGAATTTCCTTTTCCCTCAGACTTTTCTCACATGCTTCTTGGGTTTTGTGAGCTGTCACTAAAATCTTCTTGGGGAAAACACTAAGGAGGAACAAATAGACCTGAGGTAGCTAGAAATGCAAACATCCAGAAGCAACATCTGAAAACTGTCTCCTGGTTTTTTAAGGAGGAGGAGGACACCATTGCCTCAATGATAATTAATCAATTAATAACACTTCTGAAATGGCATTTGCCTGAAGAGAAATGAAGGTCAGATGATTATTGTGGTAGTTATTGGATAAACCTGCTCCTTAAAAAAGACTTTTGGCAGAATGCAGGGCAAATTGAGCTCCTGGTGAATATCTTTTTGCTGGAGAGATGGTGTGTGGAATTTTTTTGTTTGGTTGGGTTTTTTGTTTGTTTGTTTTCTATTTATTCTGTTTATTTAATGTTCTTTTGTTGAATCAGTGATTTTTCAGTATTTCTTGATCTGTGAAGCTACAAAACAAATGCAATAGCAGGCTCAGGAGGGTAAACTTACCTCTGGGAATAAGCCACTTTCAGAGGTGCCCTTTGCAGCTTGCTCAAATACCTCTGTGGCTTCTCAGGTTGATCTATGGATCGTGACTTTAAACATCACAATGGCAAAAAGAATAAAGCCTCTTTGGAAAAGCAAGGATTTTCAACATAATGCTTTCTTCAGAAGGCAGATTCTTGCCCTCCTTGGTGCCTGCAGAGTCATGCAGAATATTAACTTGAAGAGCCAAGATCTTAGCTGAAATCCTATAAGCATTTAATTTTGGTTTCAACCTCTGAGCTCAGCTGCATAATCACTTATAACAAATTACCCACAAAATACCTTGGATTACTCTCTAGAGCTCTACTATTCAAACCATGAGCTCATCAGTTTTCAACTTTTAGGAGTATTCCCTTGATAAACCTTATATAAATAGAGGGGGTTTAGAAGCTTTACATGAACATTAATCATAAAACATATAAATATACATTAGTCCAAACTTTATTTCAGTGACTCTGTGCTGAAACATAAGGCTGTCTTGGGGTGGACTAAAGCCAATGTTCTCAGAAAAATATGTGAATATCAGAGTACCACCTCAGGAATTTGATTTCTTGGTAAGGCTGGATGGGGAGCACAGTTTCTGGAAGATGTGGCTTTGTGGTTATTTGTTTATCAGTTGGTTTTATTCTGTATCAGATCTACCCCACCTGCTATAAGAATCCAGGTAAATTAAGAGTTGCAGCTAACACTCAATAACCCACTTCTGCCTCCAGCTTTTCAGCTGAATAGTTGGGACCTGTATTAGTAAGTAGGTCTTTAGCATGTGCTAATAGCTGACAAACAAGGGGACTTTTCCTTCTCCTCTTTGACACCCTGCATTTGTTTCAGCCAACAAAGGGATAGGTTTAAACCAGTAGCAATTCATACTAGCTGAGTGGGCAGAGTGCAGGAGTGAAGGTGAGAACAGCAGATGTGTGATCAGATGGTGTTCCTGCTTCTATCAGTCCAGTGCTAGCTGTGGATCCTAAGCAGAGATCCTCACAGTCTCCTTCCTGCTATGTACCCTTTGGGTAGCATTTCCTGGCTGGGGTGGAATCAGCTATCCCATTTCACAGAGAACTCTTCTGGGACAAAAAACCCCACATTAAAAATGACTTCCCTCAGCTGCTTGTCACCACCTGTTTGGCAGAAATTATTGCCCCTGCACAGACAGTACAGCTACCAGAACTTTCCATTCATCTGTTGCTGATGCATTCAGCACAGGAGCAGAAGTCATCCATGAAAATGACCTGGGCAATCTGGGCTTCCAGGTCAGTGAGCAAGGGAAAGCAGCAGGAGATAGTGATAGATTGCATTATTAAACCTGAATGCTGTTCTATAGCTGTGTCTATAGAGTGTTTCAGTAATGCAATAAAACCAGAAGTCATTTATGAAAGGAAAAAACCTCAAAACTCCATCTGATTTGGTAGTTCAAAGGGTAGGATGCAACAGTTTCTGTTATATTCCTCAACAATATTAAATCCTTCAGTATAATCACTGCAAAATTCTCTTCTGCTCTCCTCTCTGGCCTCTCAAGTGAAAGACCCTTACTTTTCCCTGCAGTCTGCCAACTTGCTTCCCATTTTCTCCATCAACCTATTAACATTCTAATGCCAGGTGCTCTGGTGTCTGAACTCTCCATTAACCTCTCCCCCTTCTGAGAATAATCTGTTCTCCAATCTTAGGTTTCTTATTACTTCATCAGTCATTTTTAAATCTATGAAAAAAAATCTAATAACCTTCCATCAGATGTTCTAGAAGAGAAATGGAGAGGGGTTTTTCTCATTAAGAGCATAGGGACCAGTTTGGGCTTTCTCTAATCAAATCCATGCTAACAGGCACTGCATGGCTGATTTTCCTGTTTGCAGCAGGAGTAGCTTAGGAGATCCCCTGCTCCTAGATGTACTTACTACAAGCTCATCCTAAAAATTCCCTTAAGTGCAGAAATAGCTTCCCAGTAATATGATCAGTGTCATTAAAGAAGAAAAAATATCATCAGCCTCTGCATGGTGTGCTGGGTGTTATGCCCAAGAACTGAGGTAGACTTGTGGTAGGAGTTTCTGTGACCTGGTGCTCTGGTGTCTCTGTACCAGTGGCCATGAACCCCATCCACAAGGAGTCTGTAAGTCAGAGGTGTCACAGCACTGACTGATCAGTAGTGACATCCAAATGGCTGAAGGCAGTCTGAATCTTGCCTGTGATGATTTGGATTTTCTACTAGCTGAGGCACATCTTAGAAAATGCCCTGGTTGCTTGGTGGTCTGTCCTTTCTTCTGATTATTCTCTGCCATAAAAAGTATTTACTACTCTTCTTCCATCTCCCAATGAGTATCAGTTGTGTAGATCAGGAAATAAAGAGGGTTTCCTAGTAGGTATTTATAGTATACCAATAGAACTGCTTCTACCTGCCTATTGCATTAGTAGGATTATGGTTTTTGTAGGGAAAACCCTCATTTTTTTAACCAAAATTGTTTTCCTGAGAGAGGCCTTGCAGCACTTGCTGTATACCAGGAGAAAGCAAAGGACAACCCTAACCTATCACACTACCTCCTGCCAACACTGCCACCAGACACCTGTCTCCCTGCCAGCACAGCTGGATTCCCAGAGCCTGTTTCTGGATCATCCAAACACCCTCTCCCTAATGAAGAACTTTTCACTCTCTTGTTTTACTTCTTACCAGTACAAATCCCTGCTCTGTCTTTAGTGCAGCAGCCCTTCAGGCTCTGCAGGGCTCTGCTGCCACTGGATACCCCTGTGCCCTGGGGAAGGCTCTGCAACAGCAAATGGCTGGGGTAGGGATGAACATCCTCATGTTTTGTCAACCTGAAATACTACTTCTCTGCTACAAATGGGTTATTATGGGATGAATAACACCATTTTCCTCCTTTAAAAGCTGCCCATAAACCAGGGGTAGTGGAGGGAGAGGAGAACAGAAACCTGCTGTAGGAAGGTGAGAGAATGAGAGGATTTTTTTTTAGTATTATTTATTTATAGAAATACTCTAAACACCAAAGCAAAAGGTGGCAGAAGTCACCATAGCAACAAAACCTTGGTCAGTGAAAGACCTTCCAAGAAGTGGTGATTATGTCCTTCAGGTAGCAGAGAATAAGACCTCTTTATATTCAACCTTGGAATACTTTGCTTTCCACTTTGCTTTAAGGGAAACAAAGGCAAAATTAGGAAGGAAAACAATGGCTGGAATTGCCTTTGTTCTCCTCTAGGGTGGATGGTGGAGCAGAGTAATACAAGCAAGAATAATCCTGTCACCATTCTTCTACCCCAGAAAAAGAGAAAAGGATAAACATTCCCTGACCTTTTTTTTTTAGGTTAAAAAAGAGAAATCATTCTTTAGTGATGGTGGTAACATGATTTCTTCCTTCTAACCCAAATTTAATCCCTTTTGAAAGCAGCAAAACACTGGAAAGTAGTTTAACTGAGAGGTGGTTAAGCTTTTCCCCTGGCACAGGTGCCAAAGGACAGTGGAGTCCTTTTCCACCAAAGCTGGTGCCAAAAGGGTGTCCCCCTGCCACAGCATGGCAGAAGGTCCAGGCTGGAATCTGAAGCCTCTTGAGGTTCTGGGGAACTTGTTGGAAAGCTGAGGGTGTGCTGATTTTTTGGTACTAAAGTGCCTTAGGCTGAATTGTTACAGTCCTTAGGAGGCTAAGCTGTGCTCCAAAGCAGCTGGACTTGGGTGCTCTCAGAAAATGTGAATAATAAGACAAAATCACACAATTCTGTTGCTGCCTGATGATGCTCTGAGCAGCAAGGCTCAGTATTTTGTGTGTGTAACACCCAGAGCAGCAAGAAGCTTGGTCATAAGCAGTCTGCAATTAGCCTTTTTGGTATCTGAGGTGTCTTTATCTCTTGCCCTGTGGCAGAAGGAAAGGCTGCTTGGAGGGGTACCTGGAGAAGATGGGAAGACCTAGTAATAATCATATTTAGCACCCAGCAAGAGCAATCATTTTAAATTCCCTGTTGGAAATATTCTTGATAAACATTTGGGATTTGGAGAGGAAGATGAATTGGGATTTTAAAGCTTCTCTTTTAGCCAGCTTGAAAAAAGAACTTGGGGCCCAGCAACTAGTGCTCTCTTTTCTTCAGCTCTCTTAATCACATCCAGACACAAGTATGAGTTGGAAACAAAGAATGGCTTCACCTTTTAGACTAAACACATGCTTAGAAAGAACATTGGCTTTAATTGGTTCTTCTTTTGCTAAATGCATTTTGAAATCTTCCTCTTTTGTGATATGGCTTGTCCCATTACTTTTTATATTAGGCAGTCTCTGAATAGTACTTTCATCTTCCTACAATTCAAACCCAAGATTTTCCTAATAGGACCAATAAGTTGTTCAGCCTGGAAGCACACTGCTTGTTCTGATAAAGAGTCACCAAACTGGCATCTTCTACCTCCCCAGCACTATTCCCATTTTTAATTCAGGTTTCTGATTTGACTTTTGCACTGGCTTTGCTTAATCCTGTTAATCTCTCAGGACCAATACAGCTCATACTGAGTGGCATTCCTGAATTGTATGGCCTAAATTATACAGAATTATATAATTATATAGATTATATTTATAATTATATAGTAATATAGTAATTATATAGAATATAAATATTAACTATAATGTAATATATAATATAAATCAGCAGTATTTTTATTGATCTTTCTGTGTATATAAAGCTAGATACATATTTTGACTTCCTTTTACCCATTTTAATGAGCAAAGCATCTCTGGGTCACTGGCAGCACAAAACCAGTCTTTCAGTGCCCAGTAAGTCCATAGGAAGAGGAGAGCTGAGTGAAATAGTCTGGCACATTTCCTTCCCCACCATCAGCTCTTCCACCTCCTGTTTATGTAGCAGACAACAGCTGTCTCTACACAAGATATCTTAAGAAAAGATGCATATTAGAAATATTTGGGGAAATTACTTGGCTTGACATTGCTCCTAGGTCAAGGAAACTTGGCACAGCTGGTGTGGAGGCTGAAGAGATGCAGGAGTAAGAATTTGCCAGTTGGAAAACTGCAAGGAAAAGCAAGCAGCCTGGGAGATGACAAGATGGGTCTGTGCTTATTTGTCATCTGTCAGGGCCATAATCTTGGGGTATGTACAGAATCTGTTAATTAGAGTTGTGATGAACTGTTCAGTTCACTTTGTTCATGCACTAGCTTGCAGACTTAGGGACAAAAGCCACTGTCTGAGGACCCAGAGGACTAATTAAGTACACAATGTTTCAAGTAATTAACATCATTATCAGATGTTTTCAGTGGCTGTCAGTATATTGTGCTGTCATTGTCCCTGTTCTAGAGCATCCTCAGGTCAGGGTTTTTAAACACTCTTACTCTGTATTCTGTTTTATCTGTTAACCTGCACAAATGTCAGGGATTGTTTCATAAAGTTATAAAATAAATCTCAGCAAAACTTATCTTTCCAAAGTAATTACTGTTATGATGAGATGACCCAAGCTGTGATCCCTAAAGTCAATTATTTGTGTATCCATTTAAACTAAATAGACCCATTAGCAGAAGAGATTTTTTGCTGAGGGGTGATGCCAGACTTTTGTACTGATCATCAGATTGTTGTCTATGTGGATTAGAAGACCAGTTAGACATCTTGTTGCATATTGACAGTTGTCCTTTTGATCTTGCACTTTTCTGAGTGGTGCATTTAATCTTTCAAGTGTCAAAGTGTCACCAGTGAAGAATAATTAGCAAAAACTGCCCAAACTCCTGCACTTTCATTAGTCAAATAACCTGGGAAGCTGCCATGGATTTTTCCTTATCCTTTGACTGGCTTTTTGTGCTTTGGGGCAACAGTGGTGAGACTACCTGAGCTAGATGAAAATGAAGAGGACCACCAGGATCTCAGTATCTGCCACTGCAGCAGTGTGCAGTTGTTCACTGTGTAGTCATCAGCAGTAAGCTAAAAAACACCAGAACTCCTTGTACCTGCTCAAGGATGGATACTGCCACTGAAACAAAAGGCTGGAAGCATCTTCTTGGTTTCTGAAGGCAGCCTTCTTGTACAATCTCATCTCTACATAAAAGAAAAGAGCTTTTTATTTCTTTGTTCCCTCCTCCTTTGGCTCCCACTTGTCCTAATGGATGATTTTCCTGAAGCCCTACCCTGTGTTCTGGCAGGTTGCATTTCTGCCAGCAGGACAGTGTCCTCAGAACCAGCAAGGATATAAAGTATAGAAAGGCACCCAAGGTTTTTGAGGAAGTTTAAAATGCCCCAGAGATGTCTTTTCTGTACCTCAGTATTATTGCCAGGCAAGACACCACTATCAATCAGATCTTTCTTAGAGCCCTAGGATGAAAAACACTGACTGATAGCAAGGGAGACAACCTCTGCTTAAGAAACAATTGAGTTCATCTCTGGGTTTCTTGAATATCTGAAACGAAAGATCTGCTTGTGTGATGATTTATAGACAGGCATTGAAATTAATTGGTTTTGAAGTGATAACCTGTAATTGTCATGTCAAATAAATGCTCAGATGATGCTGATGAACAATCCTTTCCCCTTGGTAGACTTCTCCTGTGGCCTGACTATTTTTCATCAGATTCCTCCTGTCTTTTAGAGTGTGTGTATCTCTTGACATTTTTATGAGTCATAACTTATTTTCCTCTTAAAAATAGCTTGTTCATCACCCTCTGGTTTCTCCTGCTATTTTGCCACACTTTTGCTGACAAATCTCTTCATTTGGCCTGTGTTAGGACTGCAAGAACATTTACAACAGCAACATTTTTAAACAGTCTTTCATTTGAAGTGCCCTTTACTTTTATTGGACATATTTGCCCTGTAATGCCTAAATGCCAAGCAGCTGAGCCCTGGGATGTTAGGTTCTGTGTGAGGAAAAAGCAACTTCTGCCCCTTGATCCATCTGTAAGGCCAAGTGGGGAGAAGAGGCAAGCCAGCACGGTGGGCTTGGTGAAGGAAGTGGTAGTAGAAACAGGATAACAAATATATAGAGTAATCATTTTGAAGTGGGAAAGGCTAAAGAAGTAAGAAAACTTCCCTAAAGTTGAATATGATTTAAAGAACACTTGATAGCAAATGGATTTGCTGCTCCTTATCCAGAGACTTTTAGATTCATGGAGGCTTGGCTACAATTCAGAACTGTTTCCTTCTGAATTAGATGGAAATATTAGAATATTATCAATTTTTATAGAGCTATAAATAACCAGAAATATTATCAATAAGCTCTGGGATAATGTGATCCTTGTAAAGCCATGACTATAAAGTGACTTTTTTTCACAAGGAATGTGCTGGTTTCAAGCTTTCAGAGCCTTTCCAGCTTGAATGAAATAGGTCAGTTCATTTGAAGTATTGATTCCCTACAGAGCAGCATCATAACTTCAAGTCATAAATTTCCTATGTTTGTTTTCTGGCTGTAGCCTGCACAGGCCTGAGACTGCATACACCAGCCAATGGTAAAAGCAAGAGCTGGCCAAATGTGATAAGAAAAAGAGAAGATAGTGTTCAGAAGGGACAAATGTAAGTATTTATTTGCATTCAGTCCTAGGCAAGTTTCATGTGGAGAAGTGCCCAGTTTTGGACATGACACTTCAGGAAAGATGTAGTTTGACTGAGGACAGTCTCCTATAGAGCAGTGTGATCAGAGGTTGGAAAGGGTGACTTATGGAGAAAGTGTGAATGAGATCAGGTAGCCTGAAGAATGAAGGACTGAAGAAGGATATGGCAGAGTCTAAGATATAAGGGAGGCTGCTGGAAAGGAAAGAGAATAGCAGTTTTCAGTGTTTGCAGTAGAATAGGCAGGAAAGGGTTGGCATCGAGTGCAAAACAGATGGCTTGGATTAGCATTTGACCATAGGAGAATTGCAAGGAGGTTAAGTGTTCTGGAATACAGAAAACAGAGGTGAGAAGAGGGGGGAGAGTAAGCTGAAGGTAAGAACAGGTAATCTAGAGCAGGATAAAAAGGTGGAGCAGATGGACTAGGGAAAGCAGCTGAAAAAACAGAGCCCACAGCAGCAGGTTGTGAGGGTGAAGAGCATTCCTCCTGAGGCTGACACACAACTCAGCCCTTCCTGCTGCCTGCAGAGCTCTGCTGTGAAGGCAATGGGAAGGGTCAGAGCCATCACCTTCCTGCAGCCAGGTTGCACATAGGGCAGTGGTTGCTACTGGCATTTGCTCTGCTGGCTCCAGCAACAGAGCTGTGCTGAATATGTGGTGAGGGGTTTCAGCCTTACAAAACCACCTAGGCATCCTTATGGTCATATTAGAGGCATCCTCTAATATGTATTGCATTTTCAGGACACAGGAGTGTGCACAGACATCTGGATTCTTGTTAACAATGGAAGAGTGCCAGCAAATGCAGCCCTGTGTGCCTCCTTGCAGTCATTTCTGACACTGCTACCAAAGCTCTCACAGAAAGATCAGATCAGTTGCACTCTTAGTGCAAGCCTTTTCACTCTGAAAAGCTTTGCAATCTCCACTCTGCTGCCTCATGCAACAGTAAGGAAACTCCCCTCAGCACCTCAGCCTCTTTAGAAATTCCCTCCTCTGGATTCAGATGTGCTGATGGAAGCAGAGGGCCTCAGATCTTAGTCTTCATCTTACTCTCTGAGGCTGCCATCCCACAAATTTGCTGGCAAAGCAGACTGACTGCTCACTAAGGTGCAGTCAACTTGGTTGCCTCAGTCAACAAGTTCAGACCCTACTAATAAAACTTTGGTGTAAAGGGAGATGTACTCTGACAGTCCAGTTCTTCTCATCTTGGGTTGACATGATCCACCATCTCCTCTTTCTGAATAACCAATATATTTGGCTACTGATGTGCAGAAGTAACTTTTTATAGTTGCATTCCCCAAAGTCCCATACAAATCTATAACCCACAGTGTAGAATAGGGGCAGGTCTGTTATTTGTATGTATTTTAAGAGTGGTTATGGTAACTTTATTCAGTATTATTGAGGGTACCAGTGATATCTCACTGTACTAGCAGATGGGGAGGGAACTAGTAATGCTTTAAAAAGATGGAATAATTTACATGAGAGCTGTGAGGCTACTTCAAAATGCCATTATGAAAATACATTCTAATGAAATCAGTTCAGGCTGATCTTTGAAAGTTTATTTGTGCCCATGAATATTCATACAAGTGGCATTATTTTTTAGCAATAAGAGTCATTAAAAAATGCAAGATTAATCAGACCAATATGTGTTTGCCCTGGAAGTGTTGTGAATTCTCAGATGACTTTCTTTGCATGAATTTTCACTTCTATCAAACTTACTCCAGTCCTTTTTCTTACAAGTGTGACTGGATGATGGAGACAACCAAATGAATACCCTGGGATTTCAGAGGGTAGCAGCACTGTATAAACAGCAAATTATAAGTAAAGAATGCCAAAATCAAGGCTGGCCTGAGACAGTTAACAAGCAAGCTCTGGGCAAGAATCTCATCAGATAAAATCCTTTCTGAAAATGTCAGCCAGCATATTTGATAGAAAAGAAATCAAGTTATTCCTGTGGCCAAGCAGCAAACACAGAGAGAAAGCACTTATTCATTTTTCTGCCACTTAAAGCCAAAAACTTAAATTGTGCCATTTCCTCTTTCCCTAGATTTTATCCTTGCCTTAAAATGTTGAACCCTTTGGCTGTAACCTCTGTGGTATGAGCAAGAGATTGGTTTAGTGCTTTACTAACAGGCATGAGGAAAAGGCTTTTAATAAACTTAATACATTCATGACAAGCTGTTTAGAACTCAGACAAAACCCCAGCATTGTATCCTAGCATGTGATAAAGCCTTAATTCTTGCAAGAAGGATGCCTGAATCTAGTGTTGGGATTAGGTTGCTCTCTTGTCATCTTGTTGGGTGAGGCCAGCAAAGGGCACAGTCTGATTCTGCACTGCCTGGGTTTGCAGTGTCTACCTTTAATTCACTTATGTGAACACAGTTGTATGCTGTGGTCACAGCATCTCTCTGAAACTCTGAGTGCTTTGGAATTTATGAAGCTTATCCTTTATTAAAGCTATAGTTGAACTTTATAAAACCCCCTTTCTCATGCCACTAAAAATGTTGAGTTTTTCCAGGAAATTAGCATTTCAGTTTGGTGTGAAGTGACTAACAAACGATTAATTCATTTAAGAGATGAGGTCTGTGCTAAAAAAGGTGAGTACTGATGATATGAAGAGTATCTTGACTTTTGGACACACAGTTGGTATTCAGTCCACATCTCCCTCAAATGTGCCTCAGTTGTCTTCTCTTCCCTGCCTGAGAAAGAAGAGTATTCAAGCATTCCCCCTCTAAATGGCCTCCATAGAAATAGCTTATCTGCACAATGAATTGCTTAGCCTGAGTGACAAGTTTGAAAGGTTGGGGACAGCAACTTCCCATTCATTCCTCTCCCACAATCCAGTTTATCAGCACCCTCCAGGCTTCCTCCACTCTCTGTGCAGGGGAGATAACGAAGGGAACATATTTTTATAAGGAATATTTTCTTTTTAACAGGCCATGGTGTCTCTGTTGTTAACCTTCTGAGCAGTGAGTGAGACAGGATTACTCTCTAGGTGGCAAAATAGCCATTAAGGTGATAAACCAAACTTCACTAGGCTGTTTCAAATTTTCTTTTGTCAGCTGCCCAGGTCAGAGGACAGAGAAGTTATTTTGAACTTAGAGGAGGATTCTCTTATCTGCTGCCCAGCACTCCTTGTTCCAGCCATAGGTAATATGTGATGGACAAGGCAGGCTTGGGTGTTTCATAAAGCCAGCTCATAAAGGGCTTCTTTCTTCATGTTTTTTTTGTGTGTTCCAAGAAAACTTTGGAGTTGAATGCATCAGTCTCTGATAATGACCTTCAACATCTTGAGGAAAACTTGAAGGACTGGGAACCAGACACACAGGGCCCAGTTTGTGGGAAGATTCCATGACAGATAGGCTAAGTAAGCTGCAGAGGGACCCAACTTTTGTTTTCTTTCCCACAGACATATGTATATACATAAATAAAACAAATATCCTGCTCAGGCTATTTACCACAGTACTTTCCAGTTGGTCTGTTGTTTTCTCCACTGGTTTGAATGCCTGCAGGACTTGTTACTTTAACTGTGACAATTGTCTTCCTGGAGCAGACAGCTTTGCTCCTCATCCCCTCTGGGAGGTCCTCCTTAGCTCAAATCAGATTTCAAAATACAGTAGCAACTTGCTGGAGAAAAAGAAAAGTAGTTATTAGTCACTGGCAGGAGGTAGAGAGAATATCCTTTGAAGCCAATTTATCCTTGAAGTTACAGAGTAGTGCACATTTTATTTAGTTCTAATGTGTTTGTGATCTTTAGTTTCTATCAGGGTGTCACAGCTCTGTCACCTCCAGGCACCCAGGGCTGTGAATGAGAATTCAGCTCAATTTATAGTCCAGGCAACTGCTAATGGGAAGCTGTCATAAACCACAGCAAACAGTAGTATATGATGTCTGAAGCTAGTCAGTCTGCAAAGGGCAATTTCTTCCTCCTTTCACACCTAAACATCACTTGCCATTAGATTAGCAAGGGTAGAGCTGAGTGCCTCATTTAGAATGCACAATTAGTCTAATTGTGTCTGCTTAAGGTAGGAGCTGATTATGAAGCAGGGAGGGTGGATGTCTGAAATGATTTGTGTATGTCTTCACAAGAAAGGTTCTGAGGGAATGCCTTGTGAGTAATTCATTGTGAACAGTTGAACTTCAGAAGTGGTGACAGTTGCTAAGTTGTCTAAGTCACTGGAATTGTTTGTATTTCCCTAATTAGATTAGCTGCAAGTCCAGACAAAACATGGGGAAAATATCATGGCAGGGGAATAAAAGCTGGAAAATATCTGAACATTTGAACTTAGTGTATTTGGATTTAAAGCAAAACCATCCAAATAGCTGGAAAATTCATTCAGAAGGACCACAGACATCATGGTATTTACCTTTGTTTTCCAATGAGGAGTTTATTCAATGAAAATCTTCTTACTCTCCCAGGCCTAATGGATCTGCCTTTTACCAGCTGCATTTAATTTCTGGGGTTTTTTCCCCAGAAAATTGAGCAGAACAGCAAGAATTAGAAATGTCTCAAGTGCAACTTGGTTTTGGAATTTACCTGGGCCTTCTAACAAGGATACCTGAGTAATTCCTAGTCCTCCCACAACTGCATCTTAAAAAACCTACAAGAATTAAGACAAAGTAGTTCCTGTTCTACAGATGGGAGATAAGGTTGGTTGATTGTAAATTTCCTACAGACAAATGACCTCAAAATCATGCAGTAAAGGATGTTATTATCATTAACACCTTTATTACAGTTTATTTTCGAGCCCAATGTACAAGAGAGCTAGCAGGGAAGTAAGATAATGCATGTGCAGACACAACACAGGTGTCTGCATGTAACTGTGCCTGGGTGCTTCAAGGAGCCAGGAGAAGAGACTCTTCCTGCTAACAGAAGTACCAGAGAGGGATCTGCAGGCCTTTTCTGATCTCAGTGCACCTAGAACAGGACCCACTGACATCATTTCATATTTCCAGGTAGTTTTATTGGCTTGTGTTTAGGCTGAAGCTTCAGAGCCAGAAAAGAAGTCAATATTCCCACCTGACTGTAGTTTATTTCTTGGATAAAGCACATTTCTTTCACTTATTTGCTGGAAAGATAAACCAGCCAAGGATCATTGGGGAATTTTTGGTTTTTTCAACTTGCTTTTCTAGCTATCAGGGGCTTTCTTGATGGTAAGATATTTGTTGGTGTGATACAAAGTGATAGACTGCTAGAAAGAATCAGCACCATCCTTTCAATGCAAAAGGCAATTTCATATTGATCTTTCACTTGCAAAATGCAAGTATAATTCTTGCAGGAAAAACATTTTACATCAAGACTCCTATGGCTTCCCCAATTCAATCTGAATTTCTAAGCACCAAAGAAATCTCATTATTGAGAAGTAAAACAGCAGCTCTCTCAGCAAAAAGGTCATGGCAGTGTGAAACAGCCTTTGTACTACATTCAGCAGCAGTTCTTGAATATGCACATTACTCATCCATGAGGCTCATGATGTTCAAATGCCATCTACAACAGTGCTGCTTCTCTGACAGTCATTTTATTTCCCCCCTTTTTGCCTTGAATAAAGCAAAGATTAAATGGTTTACCAGAGCTATTACTTTGAAATTCACATTTACTCCCTGTGTCACTCACAATTACTCAGAGAATATGTCTTCTATTAGATTACCTAACTCCATGGCTTTGGGTGTTTAGATTTCAGGAAGCCCCAAAATGCTTAAGCATGTCTCTGAACTTGGAGGTTTTCTCCCTGATACCATGCCATTCACCTTAGCTGTCCATCCCATCCCCACCTCCCTTTCAGCCTAATCAATTCTTTTCTCTTTTCTTTGGTTCTGTCACTTCTTTCCCTCAGGTTCCCCTGATTTGCCTTTTGACCTCAGACTGCAATTACATCTTTTTTTTCCCCCACACTGGCAATATCCCACAGTTAGTTTGATCATTAAAATCAGAGGAGTTTAAAGATGCTGCTTTGATTTTTGTCTCTCAGGCTGATTGGGTTTAGGCTTGTTTTTAATGAAGGATTTCTGGGAGGGGTATAAAAGCTATGAAACAAGTTTCTGACAGGGCTTTTTTTTTTCCCCCCTCAGACAGAAAAAGAAGAGTATGATACATAATCAGTCTAGCATAAGGAAAATCAGAAAGTGGATGGGGAATTCCTCAAAACAGTAGAACAAAGATATTTAATGGGAGGTTACTTCAAAGGAAACCTGGGGAAAGGAGATCCATGGGGATCTCTATACCTGAGGAGACATACCTCACACAAGTTATTCTGACCTGCTTCCAGTTCTATGCACAAAAAGAAAGATTTCACAGCTGAAGTATGCACAATAACTAGAACTTATTCAAAGATTCTTGATGGAGAAGAGGAAGGGGCAAGTTATTGAGATGGGTCAGGATTTGTGCCCTCTGCAGAAATTGCAATTGTTGGAGAATATCTTGTGTTGGAGGTAGGGCTCAGTAAGGGAGATGGCATGAGTGCACCTGAAACAGGCTATGGAAGTAATGACATGGGGTTCACTGCAAATAGATGTGGTGGCTGGATGATATTAGTATTTTTCTCTGAAAAGGGCATAAATATCTTTTGTCCTTCATAGGGACATAGGGAATATGCATGTCAAAGGCAATGCAGAACCTGAGTGGTGCAGTTGTGGGCATGACATTCCAATCCCAGCTGGCAAACTCCATTTCCTCATTCAGCAGCAATCTCTGACAGACTTCATAAGGTGGACAGTGATAAAAAGGGGGTGAGGGGTGGGGGGTTGGGAAAGCCTGACAGTTTCTCTTGTAATTGCCACCTGCAATCTGAGAGAGCAGAGGAGAAATGAAGCTGTAAATAGCAGGAAAGATTTGTCAGGCTGTGCAAGATGAGAGCATTGATTCAGCCTTGATTGGACTCCCTACTGCTGTCCTTCCCTTGCTTATGTCAGGTTAACCTCTCGTTTTCAGCAGTGACATCTGTTCCTCCTCGACTCATTTCAAGCAATGTGCTGTGGTTTCCTTTTGGTCAGCTGTTTTTCCTTCTGATTGCTCTGGAGCAAAGCTGCTGGGGTGATCTTTAGTGAAATAATGTCTAATTCCAGCTGAATGTGCTTGCTTGGAAGATAGGATTTGTGATAAGATGTGGTACATTCCACAAACCTACCAACAGCATCCAAGGGGCAATGAAAACTATGAGGACTTAACAGAGAGCATTTGGCCAATGCTCTTAGGCACATGGTGTGACTTTGGCATTGTCCTGTGTTTAGGGAACTCTCTCATACAGCAATGTCTGGGTGGCAAAATGTTCAACACATTCAGAAGCAGACAGTCTCCCCCTGACCAAGTCCAAAATCATGTCCAGGCATTTTTGTCCCACTTAAACCTCCAGTTACTTACTGCAATCCATGGGTGATTAGGTCTCAACATTGAAAACTGAGATTATTTCACCTAGCTGTAACTGAAGGAAGCACAGATAAGGTTCAGACAAGAATGAAAATGTTCTCTGTTTTCATGACATTCACATGTTTTGACTACAGATCTTCAGACTAACACTGTAAGAAACACCTTGACTGTATTGGCACAAACCCCAGGCAGGGAGGTTGGAACTAGATGATCTTTAAGGTCCCTTCCAACTCTGACAGTTCTCTGATTCTATAAAATCAGGGGTAAATGAATCTCAAAGCTATGGCACCCCATTAGTGGCTGTCTTTAGGAATACCCCACTGCCTCCCACCCTGGGGTGCTGAATTATCCTGAATGTCTTGAATCTTCAGCTGGGTCCCAGGTGCCCCCTGGTTTAACTAGTTAACTATTTCACACTCTTTTCAAAATGAGAGATGGCAAGACAGATGTCTTGCAGAGTTTTTATTTCCCCTTACAAAGTTATAGAGAAAAGAATAAACCAGCTGATGCTATTAGATCAATGCTAGTCCTTCTGTAACCCAAATTAACTTCACTCCTGCACAGAGCAACAATTAGCAAAGACAAAAAGGGAAGCAGTAACTGGGTATGTCATTATTCTGCCAATCTTTGCCACCTCTTTTATGTGGAATTGTACTTCAAAGAGCCTTTCTTGTTTGTTCCAAGGCCACTTACATAAGCAGCTAGCAGACCTGACTAAAAATAAGGATTTTGTTGCTCCTTTGTGTCTGTGTCCTCAGCTACTGAAAATCTCTTCTACCTGTTGTCCCTGGGTGTTCTGCAGAGTGATGTAATACAGTTGTCTTCTTTATGTATGCTTTTAGCTTCTCATTTTTATTCATTTAGTTATAATTATTCTTTTCCTCATCTTGTGCACCTTATGTTTTCAGCCCCCTCCCTCCCCATTTTTAAGGGGTGAATGACAATGTGGAGAGTAGGATTGGAAAGGGAGGAGAACCCCAAAAGTTTGATTCATGCCACTTTTGTTCTTGGTGGTGCTGATTTTAACAGCAAATTAGGATGACTTGAGGGTAACTCAGACCTAGCTGCTCAACCTACAGAAGTTGCTCCTGCAGCCTGGGAACTTCATGCTGGAAAAAAAATATCCTTCTGCCTAAGCTGCCTCCCACATTAGCAAGGGACTGGGATTCTAGCTTCCTATAGCTAAATAGGGAACTTGGTTTTCCTTTCATTTGCACAAGTACACATAAGGATGAGAAGGATATAAACAAGCCCCCCTGATCTAAATAGTATTTTTTTGTCCACTACTGTGTGCACTGGTGCTAGAAGAGAACAAGCCCTGGTAATTCTCCTACTATACAACCTCATTTTGCTAAAGTATTAGCTGAACCTGGGATGAAACACAGCACTAAAAGAGAGGCACAAAATGTGTTCTACTGAACCAGATGTTGAGAGTCCTTCCAAGAGAGGATCTGAGAAAATCCAAACTTTACAAATGTAGGTATGTCTGTGAAGCATATACACATATTTAAGTGTCATCTTGTCTTCAGCTGTATTGCCTTGATATATTTGTTTGTCCTTGACTCCTGACATTGAGATACAAACCTAATAAAAAAAGCAATTGCTAACAGAATGAACTACTGCAAGTACTGCCTGTCCCTGCTTTCAGTACTCAACCTTCATCTGGACCCCTTTAAAGCAGTCAGGTTATCTGGAAATACTGCAGAGTTTAAGATAATTGTCTCCAAGTGCCTCTCCTGTAAATCTGTCAGACATCCTCAAGCACTTCAAAGGATTAGTCATGTCAGAGGTGTGAAATTCAATATTCATTGGTGTGCTTGCAGGAGGCCCCCACAAAAGCAGTTGTAGCTCCATGGAACAACCTGTCATTTATTGGCACTGGCAACATCTTGCCAGAGTAAGCAAGCTTGAGAAAAGGCAGCCTTTTGTAAGAAGAAATTGTAATGGAGCTGATGTTTTGAGTAGCAGTGCAGGACCCTTGAGCCAATAAATCATCCAACTTCTACAGATTAAAGAAAAAGAGGAAAAAGAGACATGAAAGTGTTTCTTTTTGGGAGTTACAGAATGTAAGGGGTTGGAAGGGACCTCAGAGTAGGTTTGCCTAGAGCATGCTGCACAGGATGATGTCCAGACAGCTTTTTGAATGTCTGCAGAGATGGAGGCTCCACCAGCTCCCCGGGCAGCCTGTTCCAGGGCTCCACCACCCTCAAAGGAAAGAAGTTCCTCCTTGTGTTTAGATGGAACTTCCTCTGTTCTGGTTTGTGCCTGTTCCCTCTTGTCCTCAAATCATCATTGTCTTTTGTGAAGCCTGGCATCCCAAATCCCATCCCTCTTGGCTTTGAGACTACACATTTATTAATGGAATGGATTAAGTTGAAAGTAAATGAAAATACCTAGTGTTGTAAGGTCTAGGAGAGGAGTGGATCTACATGAGGAAGAGGTGAGAATTCCCCTTTAAGTTAGTCCAATCTATACTTGAGTAGTTCTGTCTTTCCAGCTTAATTTCTTTATTGCTGTTAATAACTATTTATAAGGGCAGTCACATATCCTTAGAAAATTATTTGAGTCAGCTGAAAAATTACATATTGTCAAGCCTCAAAAGTCATAATAGGAGCAATCTGAAGCAGAGGCTTTGCTCATAGTTTTGTCTTAAGTGGTGTGGTGCCACAAATGCTGGTTTATACTTCATTAGCAGGCAGTTAATAATGCTTGGTAGACATGGTGTCTCCTCTTGGAGTTCAGCTGTGAAATGAAATGTTTCCTTTCATTTGGTTTGCCAGCTTCTGTGAAAAGGTCAAAGCTCAGGGCTCCTTCAAATTCTGGTGCTCACCCCTTTAAAAAGCCTAGATCTCAGGTACCATGGTGCATGGAAACACCATCCTTTATAGGTTTCCCTTCCAATGCTTTGCTCTTCTCAAGAACAAAAGCAGATTTTTTCATCTCTTGACTGAATGCCTTGACTCAGCCTTTTAAAATCAAAGGGCAGAACTCCCAGTGTGTGTCCCAGGCAAGAGGATTAATTTCAGGGATTCTAAATCCCATCAAGAACAGCCTTACAGCTGACCATGAAGTGAAAAGCCATACCAGAAAAAGGAAGAATTTAGCTGTATGTGCAGCAGAAGACAACCTGTGAGGAAATGAGTAACTGTTCCTGACTTTATGCACCAGTATAAGGGACAGATTAAAGAAGATAAACATCTGTGCTTACACTGAAAATGCCTAAGGTTTTCAGACATGGGTCATGAGTGTGCTGTTAGTGTCAAGAGAGACAATTACACAGTGATCAGTAGATAGTAACCAGGTCCTATACACAAGAACATAGGATTCTAGGGAAAAGAATGATTATACCTCCTTTTATTCATGGAATAAACCCCAACAGAATCCCACAACTGTTTTATTCATCCATTTCAGTGTAGGAATGAAACTGGTTGCAGCAGAACCAGCAAGTGCTCATTTTATGAACCCAGGGCACATCTAATTTCAGAGAGAATAAAGCTGTCCATGTTGCCAGAAGGATACAAAGCAAGAAGTCAGAGAAAATAACATAGTAGCTTGCTTGGTTTCTTTTCCTCTTCTTTAAATTGCATGAATCTGTGGTGCACTTAAAAAAGAACAGTGCAGATTTTGTATGAGCTGAAACAGAAGAAACCACTGGCTGCAAGAGCTTTTTATGCTATCAGAGCACATTTCAAATGGGTTTGATCCAGGTGGTGACCTTTGCCACTAATGTATTGTTTCCAGTTGCTTAAAAACATCAAACATTTTGATTAGTTGTACCCAAATTGTCAGCCTAAATTTATCTGCAGGGGAAGGGAAGTATGAGGACACAGAACATTTCAACTAAAACTCTCTCTTTCCAAGGAGAATGTTGTTGTTATAGGCAAGGAATGAAGAGATTCCTTCTAGTGCTTCTAGGTTTTGGACTAAACATGTGCCATATTTCTCTGACAGCTGGCTACAGATGATGATACAGATGTGACTCTGTTTCTTTGGGCAAGCAGTGTCCTAGTCAGCCAAATAATAAATCCTTAAGAATCATGCTTTGTGCATACTTGGTAAAGGATTTTGTTTGGTTTAGGAGCTCTGCTTCTAAAACCCAAATGTTACTGGCAGTGCTCACATGGAGAACCAAACCTTTGGAGAAGGGTCACTGTCCAGGCAGCTATAGGGTCTTGGGTGCAGGGGTTCCTGCAGCAGATCTTCAGCTGAGCTTGGTGAGAGCCCTGAAGCATGGGGTGCTCACACCTAGCTGTGCACTGTCCTCTGTGGGGAACCTCCACCCCAGCACATGCACAGCCCATGGCTGCCCATCTTCCTAAAATACAGACAAAACATGTCCTAACTGCCTCCCATAGCTACAAAATCCTCTCCCACACAGCTGCTTCTGCATCTTTTCTCCTGACTATGTGCAAGTATTTGATTGTGGAGAGCACTGCAGCAAGAACTGCCCAGAAAGGGACAGGACAAATCCTTTACCCAGCAGAACTAATGCATGGAGACATACAAACAGTGCCAACAGCCACTCTCTATGCCTTAGGGAGCACCCAGGGCAGTCTGCAAAACTGCCCCAAATGTTTATCTGGAAAGGAAAAACATTTCAGTGGAAGCTAGTGTTAGGACCCTGTTGGCTTTAACAGGTCTTAATAGCCCTGACTAGCTTCACCTGGGACATCCACCCACATCCCCTACCTCACAAGCCCTATTTAAGCTCTGCCCTGGGTAGCTGTTTTCAGGTATTCTTGTCTCCAGTAGTGTTCTCCTAGGTGGAACTTTTGCTGTAGGTGCTTTATCTCCTGGAGGGATATCCCATGTGGTCTTGCTGCTGGATTTGTCTTTGCTGCTGGCTGGAGCCTCTGGACCTGCTTCCTTCATTTGGAGTGTCTGGGGCTGTTGGTGAACCCTGTTCCCAGCACCAAGCTCTGGCTACATTCTTCATCCTCTCAAGGACTGTGTTTACCAGTGAGGGCTTGACCTGTGCTAAGGTTGCCCTGGCTGCTGGCTTGCCTTCCCTTGGAGACCACTACTCACTACTTCAGCACCCTGATGCCTGCAAAGGTAAGCAAAAATGTATGAGTATCAGTCTTGAGCTGTGTGTTAACAGTGTGGAGCCTTACAGATATTTGGTGGTTTCAGGGCTTCAGTAGTTGTCTGGTAACCTAAAGTGGCTGATATGTGTTCAGCTTCCAAACAGCAAAGAAGCAAACACTGTGGCATTGCCTAGGAAACTGTCATCTGGATCTGTTGCCTTTTAAGCTTTGCTGTATCAACACTGAAGAACTAATTAACCTTTCTGCTAGGATATGCAATTTAGCTTAGATTTTACTAAGTACCTATCTTGTGTGGTATTTGACTTTACTATTTGAAAGCAATGAGTTGATAACTGCCTGTCCAGTATCTTCTGTGCTCTACCTGCTGTGTGAGGATGTTTGTAATAAGTTATAATCTGTTGCAGTTTGAGTATTTCTTTCTAGTTACTGTCCTCTTACTAGAGTTTGAAGAATTTTCTTGCCAGCTCTTCCTGGTCTGTCTAAAATTGAAGCTTTGTGTGATTGTGGCAACAATCATTAACATCCTTTTGGGAGAGCACTGAATCCTTAACTGGATGATGTCAAAATGTTGACATAACCAAACCAGAAAGTTCTGAAAACTTTATTCCTCTCTGGGTTTCTGGGTGTTTCTGAGCTTCCCTCAAAGCTGAAGAGGTAAAATCCATGTGGATCTGCTTCTCAGGTACCACATGCAAGAGTGAGCTCCTAGCTCTGCAGTCAGGATATTCCCCACTGCTTTGGATGAAGCTAGAACTTAACTTCTAACCTTACCTCAGCACAAGGGTATTTGAGGACTATCCTCTTCTAAAATATTGGTATTTTGAGTTGTCTCTGTTGATAGACTTGACTCTCACAGTTTACAGCCTGATTTCTCCCAAACTGGAGGGTGTTCAGGGATTGCACTTCACAAAGTTGGTATCAACAATAATGTTTTGACACTTGTCTGCTACTTTTTCTGGATGAGTTCCTTGACCCTGTTCACAACGTGGCTGCTCAAGCAAAGGCAGGTGCTGTGTTGTGCCAAGGGGTACAAGTAAGATGCATGGAGTGGGAATAACTGCAGCAAGCATTGCCACTGAAAGCTCTTTCCTGAATTAAACACAGCCTTCAGCTTCACATGAATCAAGAGAACCATCTGGGGCTTGGATCTCCATCTCCTGTGGAATAATTACTAGCTCTCACCGACAATGGGATTTTCTCAGCTTTGTCAGTTCTAAGATAGAAGACCCAAGGAGACTTACAGCCTTTAATTCCTGTGCAATGTTCAGGGTGTCTGCAGTATCCAATTTATTAGGTCTCATGTATTTGAATAATAATGCTTCCTAATTGCATCATTATAGTCACAGAATTTACTTGAAGGGAACAAAAGGGAATTTCTGCCTGATTCTGTTTCTCCTGACTCTTGGCCTGTTCATCATAGCAGATGTACCCCTTTGAGATGAATTGCTGTTCTCCTGTCCTTCATAAAAAAAGTCCTGCCCCTTTTGCAGGCACAGCTGCTGTTCCTGACCTGCTCTAGTTTACAGCTGCTGTGCTGTAAGGTTGCCATGACTCCATTTCCCCCCCAGCATGGTGACTTCTGACACTGCAGCACCTATTTCATGAGAAGATGAGGTCTCTCTGAAGCACTGGAAGCAAACTACTGAGATCAAAATTGGAAGGATAGTGAAGTAACCCCCACCTGAGAACCCTGTGATACAAAGATCACAGCTACTTCACTTTCTAAACTCAACTGGTTTCTTAGATGTGGGTTGTCTTTTGTTCCCTGATGGGCTGTAATGAGATGCCTGAATCTGTGTGCAGCTCCAGTCAGACTAACATGCTTTGAGGGGAACAAGGGTGGGTGTTTATCACAAGTAAGACAACACTTAACAGGGAGGGAACATCTGTACCTCAGTCACACCACTAACACAAAGGACAAGACAGGGCTGAGTGACAGGAGGAGCAGAGGCTGCAGACTTTACCTGAAGTTGTCTATCTAAAGGGAACTCTCCTAAAGTAGCAATAAAAGCACCCAGTGCCACACTTCATCCCTCTCATTCATAGCATGGTTTGGAACACTTCAAGACTGCAACTGTGCTCAGGCCAAACTTGAGGCATGGGTGCACTCCCTCCTTGGCTGCCTAGTAGTGGGGCAGAAGATGGCCATATCTTCTCAGCCAGCCACTGGGCCATCATGTTCCTTCTCTGTGCATCTCTGAAAACACTCTTCACCTTGATAACGTGGTCATCTGCACTTTGAGAGTTCTTATTGAAGCTTCTGCATGCCCAGGTAGCAGCAGTGGTCATTCTCTGCCTAGTTTAAGATGCAGCAGTGGGCTCTGTTTCAAGCTCTGGGTTGGCCTTCTTCATGGCAGCCAAGAAAGGGGTAACTTATTCTGTAGATTCCTGTCCTAAGCAAAGCACATCACTCTTGCTACTGATCACAGTTCCTTTTGGGCTATTTTAGGTTATACTTCCATTTTAATGCTGCTTGTGTGTTTGCTTTTGCTCTTGTGTGGCCTGCTAAGCTGTTTAGTTTCCTGTTGCTTCTGACATTTTGGGGCTTGTGCAGCAGTGCCCACCATATGAAAGGCTTTGGTGACTGCAATGGCAGCACAAAGCTTGCTTCCCCCCTCACTAGTAGATGTAGAAACTGCATGTATCTGCTGCTGCTAGATCCCTGGGCTTTTTGTGGCCAAAAGTAGTGATTATGCTCTTCATTTGTCTGTGCCAGCAGGTTTTGTATTTATTTAGTCCTTTTCATTTCTGTCCCTGTCTATGCTTAACAGAGTGCTTTGCAGAAGCCCATTAGGTGATAATGACTGCCATCTGTCATGGGGAAACTTCTTTCTGCAGAACTCTTTCTAAAAATTGCCTCCATGTCAGTAATCCCATCCATTTTCTAAAGGCTTCATTTCTCTCTTTTGACTAATTCCAACCTAGTGCTGGGAACTCTGCAGACATTGAAAGCCCAACCCATTTCTAGTTCTGCTATTTGTAATGGGTCTGCATCTCTTAGTCTTCACACCCATGGAAATAAGCAGGTGATACATGCTGAAGGATCAAATGCAGTTTCTCCTGAACCTTCACCACCTGCTCCCCCTCCCTTTAAGAGTTGCCTCTCAAGACTATTTGCAGCACTTCAAAACCTGTGAGCTGGTTTAAAGCAGCTGCCAGATCTGGCTGGTTAAATAAAGCAGCTTCTAAAGTAACACTCCTTCTTTCCATATGTGGCTTTGCTCTCATGCCTGAATATGGTGCTCAGGTTTCATGCATTTCCTGGGAATCCTCTAAAGCAAGAATGGAAACAGCCTGTTGAGAAGGGATAGTGCCCTTGGTTGTGTTAGAATGGAGAAATAGAGGCTGTGTGCACACCTGTGCACCCATCTTGAACAGCCTCTGGTATGTGTCTGTCCTGCCTTCAGAAGTACCCTGGAAATCAAGTAAGATTGCTTCCTTGCAGGTGTATGTGCAAAACTGCAGCTACAGGCAACTCTTGCAGGGTTTTGTTTCCATGCAGCATATGAATGGATAGACAAATGCAATTTATGCTTCCATTCTTCACAGAGCCTACACCATGGTGTTAGCCAAAAAGGTGTCTTCTTGCCCACCCCCCCCCACTCCAGCCTGTTGAGAAGTGGGAGCAAGGGGAAATAAGTAGCTCTGCCATGTCAGCATGGAATGTTGCATCAGAATCAGATCAATGCCTTTGGGCTTTGAAGGGGTTGTCTTTGCAGAAAACAATTTTATGGCTGAACTGTCTAAACAGACAATTACTCTAATAAACCTTTTTTTTGTCTTAGTTGATGAAAGACACAGTGTTTTGGGAGTTTGCTCATCCTATAGTGTATGGACACATCTCAATGTTAATTACTGCCTAAATGGCTTATTTGCTTAATCTGCCTGAAGAATATCCAAGTTTTTTGATCCAAATTTCCTTAGGAAAGAGCAGATCATTTAAAGTACTTAAGACACTAGGATTGTTTCTGTGCCCAGGGTGCAGATGTGGTTATCCTTTTGATGGTGGCCAGAATCAATTCCAAATAGGTTCTTCTAGCTCAGGTTTGAACTACCTGGCTCTGAGGATGAAGAAGAGAAAAATAAGTATCCTGCCAGCTACATTAGCAAGCCAGCTCACAGTAGGGATTCAATATGCTTTCTGAGTATGAAGTTAAAGCATGGCTGTTGTGAAAATCTTTAGGCTTTGGGCTTCAGATAATTCAAAATGTAGTGTTAATTGTGTGGCTGGCCTCTGAGGCTGTAAAGGATAAGTTAAATGTATAATCTGCATCTCATTGTCTCCTGTGACCCTGTGTATTCCCCCTGTTAGTGTCTTGTGGTAGGGCATGAGCCAAGGCTGAAGGGTGTTAGTGAGGAGGTAACTCTTAGAGTAAGAAAAAGGGATTGCAGTGGGGGAGCAGAGAGACAAAAAGTCTCTAGGTTCTTCTGAACATCTTGGAGATCTGCAAGAAAAAAACCACTGAATCCAGTCAGTAAAGTCAAATTCAACAGCAACTTCTGAGTTGAGGTCATAGTTCAACATCTCAGCTCTGGGGCTGCTCTTGGCCTTGGCAAGGCTTTCACTGTGTCTGGATTGAGTCCTGGCCCTCAGTAGGTGACATGCTTAAATCACTTAAAACCTGTTGAAATATTGCAGTAACTAGCAGAAACAAATTCCCTTCTTCATGGCTTTCTGCCATACCAGCTGAGCAGATAGAATGGTGCCAACTTTGAGGGTGTTTCCTCCTGCTTGTCCTCTGAGTCAGAGGCAGACAGGCATGGCCAAGACCCATGCATGTGGCTCCAGCAGGGAGGAATGAGCTCCCTCAGGTCTTAGGAGGGAGTCCAAGAAAGCAGGTTAGTAAGTCATCTATTGCTGCAATCAGTGTTTAGGTGATGACATGTGAGCTATCTCCATGTGAAAAGTGATTTATCCTTTAGAAGGTACTTCTGCTTTCTGTGTGGGCATTAGCCTCTCTGTTGCATGAGGATGAAATCTGGTACTTTATTGGACAGAAAATGGTTTTGTGCAACCCTAGCTTTGTTGGAAATATTACTCTGGAATCTGGATGCTCTTGGGTTTGGATCCTTGATTGTGCTGAATGATGGTCTGTGGGGTTTTTTGTACCAATGGATGATAAACCCCTACTGCCTTCTGCAGGGAATGCAAAGAAACACTTCAACACAGAAGCCACAACTCATGCAGAGTGCAGGCAACCCCTATAAAGTGATCAAAGAATGTGTATGGAGATTTGAGGTGAGGAATAGAAGTGTTCTTCAGGAAGCTTCAGGACTGGAAGCTGGAAATGTCACTGCAGGCCTTGCAAATGAACAAGTCAAGTGTATAAGGGCTCCTTAACCAAGGGGCAGACTGGGACGGGTGCTTTAGGGTGAGAAGGCAAATCTTCCTATCCATAGGAAAAAGACTGGAGCATTCAGCTGGTTTCAGTGCAACCTTCATGGCTGCTGGGTGTAAGGTTCTGCAAGGCAAGTGTTCTGTCCATGGTCTCTAGAACAGTGCACTGATGGCTTCAGATACCTTTTAAAATCACAGTTGTATGTATGACTGTAGAATACAGAAGTGATTTCACTGCCACTTACCACCATGAATTTCCCTGTAACTACCTCATGCTGTGCTGAGGGAGGATGTAAGAGTTACTGCTAGGCATTGCTCACTTTCAGAAGCCTGATTTAAGAACCATGACACCATTACATTAGTAGCTGCTCAAATAACATACCAATAACCATTACAGTTACTGCAGGAGGGAATTTCTTCACTGCAATGGAATGAAATGTAAAGCTGCAGGGAAGTACTTTAAAATTAGAAGAGGTATGACACTTTCATGGTGATACAACAATGAATTTGTAGTTGTTCCACATAGGGATTTCTTCCCCCACATCACACTGGATGTTGCTACCATTTTAAGTTTAAATAAAAGCTGTAGAGTGAGCTACTATGTCTTTGGTTGTGTATCTTCCTCAGTAGTCACCTAGGTTCAATTGTTCTGAGTTTTTGTTGATCTGGCAAATTTTACTTGAGGTATCCATACAGCATGGGGGGGTTCAGTCTTTTCAGCCTACTGTTTGATCTGCTGTTTTGTCTGGATTATTATCTGACTGAGATCCTATGAGCAAGGATATAAGACCCAGGACACATCTGCATAGGCTTGTTCCAGAAAATGCTGGACCAGGAAACAAGTTGGTTTGGAGTCTAGGAAAAAAGTGTCCAAAATCTAAAGTGTACAAAGGCAGCACCTGTAGAATATTGTTAAATGCTCCCTGTGCCTACTGCTTTTCTGAAGTCAAACAGGACTAAAGATACATGCTAAAGGAGTTGCAGATTTCCATCAAAGGAAAGCAAGTTGGTGTAGATAATGCTTGTAAGATAAAACTGATACAATAACGTCTCAGCTAGTTAGAAGTTAGGGTCATGCTGTCCTCAGAGAGAATAAAAGGTGTCTTGCAGAATTCTAAAGAGCTTCATACCCAGCAAGAAGAGCCCTTCAGAAAGGTACAAAGAGCCAGTAAATCTAAACAGCCTTGATCTTACTGATGCCACAGTACTTGGCAGATAAGGAAGCCTTTGAAGACAAGGAGGAACTAACATTTCTGAGTCGTTTTTAACCCTGTATTCTGAGTGTCAGGGTGCTTTGGTACTATTTTAGTAGATATGGAGGTCAGTAGTGGAAGGTTCAATGTCACTCAATGTGCACTTCATGCAGGAAGTAAATATTTGGCAGTTCAGAGCTGATTATCTATCAGAACAAAAGGGCTTTTCTGTTCATGAGCAGAAAAAGGCAGAGGAATCTGCTTGAGTCTCTTCCAAACTGTCCCTATCCCAAATGTAGCAATCTCAACTGGATTTAAGTAGAATAGGTGGCAATTAGAGTTGCTCAACAAGATTGGTCTTGGTAAGGTGCTGTGAAACACAGGGGATTAATGTACTTTCTCTAAACTGATTTGTCTTCATCTCATCCCCCTGAGTGTCTATGTTTGAATTCAAGTACATGGGAACAGAAATAAATGTTAATGATTGGTTTTCCAGTGTTTGCATGTGAAGTTCTTGCTGGTTTTGGTGGTATTCATTGTCCCTGCACCATTAGAGACCACCTTTTAGGTGTTGGAGTACAAAATTTGAGCTATGCATACAATGGGCCTACATTTTTAGGGGTGAAGGAAAAATGTGATATGAATAGTAGGTTTAGCAAGAGTACAGAGAAAATCTTGAATTCTTGACTACCCAATAAAGAATCCTGAAGTTTGCTAACATGTGAAAGCTTTAAGACACCAGTGCAAAAGCTGCTGAACAGAGCTCTGCTTCAGATCCATGGCTTTACAGGCTTAGTGGGAAGTAAGCCTCCTTCAGGAGCAAAGAAACTGCAGACCTTCTTTTCAGTGTCTAGCCTTCTCCCACCATGATTTCCTAAGAGCTACTGGCAATGAAACAGAGCCTAGCTCCTGGATCCCACTGAGAAAGGAAGCTGAGGGATATAGGGAGCTGCAAAAGTTTGTAGCCTTCAGGTACCAGCAGTACATGATAAATAATGGCTAGCAGGAGAGGTAAATGTCACTGTGAGGGAGGGAAGGAGATGGAAGGTGTACATCTAGAGAAAATGACTGAACAGCAGTGTAGCACAGGCATGGAAAATGGTTAACAGAACAAATACATGAGAGATTAAATATAGAAAGGAGATGAGATCAATGTACTGGAAACTAGCTGCAGATGATGATCTGCTCTGGACACACTGTTCTCTGCTCTTGTATCATCCCCATGGTATCTAGGCACTTAACTGGCAGCTGAGTCACTGTGTCTGTGCTGCAGCTTGTTTTTTCCATCAAATAAAGGTAAGTCTTTCCACTCTTGGAGTGATGCTGAGGGTTGATCTGTGAAGTGAAGCAAAGATATGCTAAGGTTCACAGATCCTCTAAAACCTATTAATTGTTGAGCTGCAGGTAGAGTTCATCATTTTTTTTACAGCAAGAAAAATGCCTAACTGCTGTAATTCTAGCTGATTATTTAGTTTTGCTATTCCTGATACCTCAGATGAAGAGGAGGATGGTGAAATTGGTTAGGACAGCATAATACCATTGAGTTCACTCACACTTACCCCATAGTTAGGGCTTAAAACTGCTGGTTGAGAATCAGCTTGCTTTGTTTCCAGGGTGGTTTTCTGTGTTTCAAGGATAAGGTATTTCTCTAGCTGATATGCAGTGTTATACTTTAACTTTGCTGTGAGTTGCAAACATTGCAGTAAAATTATTTTAAGTGAAATATGAATTCATGACATACTTATGGTAGTAAATCAGAACTTTCAGACCACTTGAACTCATTTGAATTCCAGATCAGTTTGTACTCTGCAAATTGATACTGTCTGCCCACTTGCAGCTGTGGTCATTCAGCATAAAAGTCAAAACCTTGTAGGAGAAGTTACTTGAAGATATGTCAGGAGAACTGTTAGGAGTTAAGTACTTTATTTGCAGCCTTCAAGTTAAGTGGTTGGTTATTAATCAGTGCACTTCTAAGAGGTATAAACTTTAAAGCTGGTATTAATTAGTCCTATTAGTAATGTGTCCAGTGAAGAAGTGTGGTGGAATAGTTATGATCCCACCACTTAAAAGGAAAAAAAGCAGTCTTGGATGTACTTGACATCTAGTGGACCTTGTTCCTAGGTCCTGGGCCTGATTTACACTAGCAAAGCACAGAAGAATGATGTGAAATAGACTGGTTTACAGCATGTTTTAGATCCTTTCTATTGTGTAATAACACTGGAAAAGGGCCTTTATAAAACATGGTCCAAGCAAGTAGTATCACCTCTTACTGGAAAGCAAGTTGTGCAGCTGGAGTTTGTCAGAACAGAATTCCCTGCAGCACTTGGCCCATTGTTGTATCAGGTCTTCTGGTGATTAATCTCATCTTTATTGCCATTTTGATGGCTTCATTTGGGCAGAAGATGGGAGGTGCCAGTGATAAATCTACTCAATCCAGAGCAATTCTGATAACAGGTTTTTATTAACCTGGACAAGGTGACTACACTACAAGTTTATTCTGGTAGAACTCAAAGTTGTCTTTTTAATCTGGTCTCCAACCTGAACAAAATGAAGTCAATCACTTAAGACTTTCTTTAACAGATGCCTAGAGCTGGCCTTGTGTGTCTGACTTCCATTCAAAACAAAAGCAACATGGAGAACTCTTCCCTTTTTAAGAAAGCTATTGCATTGTGTTTCTCTGTGGCTTTTAGAGACTGCAAGCACAGTGAGTGCAAATGAAGCTTTCTGAAGCTTATGGCCTGTGAATACAAGGACACTTGCTTCCCTTTCTTGCTTGAAAGTCTCCCAAGCTGAAGGTTTACCAGTTTCTCCCTTCCTAGATAGCATGGTGGACAATTCCTAACTCTTTGAGCTGAAATTGAGGTAAAACTCTTAAATTCTTTATTGATGGCACACACTGGAATCACTTAGAAGACTTGCCTTCAGACTGCTGTATTCTCCACCTGGCAGCATGTTACACAGCCTGTAATAAAAGAAAAATCACAGTAGCTGGCATCTAATTTAAATATTTAATGTTTGCCAGTAATGACCTTTCACAAAGTGGATGGGAAAACACCAGTGAACATCCAGGCATAATGTTGCCCTCACTAAAATGAATTGTTACTGCTTTAACTTATGACTCATTGCAGTTGATAAGCATATTCCAGTACCTTGATGATTTACAGTCTATTTGTTTCCTGGGAAAACAATAAATCACAAATCTCTTTCCATTTGACTGTCTGATAGCTGCTTCATCTGTGGCTTGGAGAGCAAGCTAGAGGGGGTTCTTAGCTAGGAAGGAATCTCAGCATAATGCAGTTCAGATTTTTCTGTCAGTTCCAGTGCAACATCAGCTCTCTTCCCTCCATGGTTTTAGTACATTTGCATAGAGTAACACTGCTTACATCTCAGTTCTTGGTTTTGCTTTTCTACCTCTTGTTTAGCTTGCCTGATACCATGCTTTCAGAAAGCTGGCCCTTTGTATCCTCATAAAAAGCCAATTATGCAATAGTAGCTGACCCTTTTTGTTCCCTGGTAATGGTTTTGTTTTACCTGACTGGGAGGTCCAATATGAACTAATGTTGCAGTTAAAAAGGCATGAGAAGTTCAGTAGTTAATTCGTGAAGCTCTTGAATAATTCATTGCAGATAAGCCCTTTAAACTCCCATTTAAGTTGTTAATAATGAGCTGCTCATTCCCCAAACCTCTGTTACTTGTGTCCAATATAAAGTGCAAATGGGAAAAGCTCAGGAAGGAGTCATGTTTCATCTGTAAAATAATTGCAGAATTGCAAAATGATTCTTTATCTTCTCACACTTTAGAACTAGCTCCTTAAGCATTGCTGCTGCTTTCATCATCCCACATGGCTATGTAACAGAAAAAAAGTCATTTAACTGAAAGATTCACAACATTTAAGTGGAAAAAGCAGTGGTATATTAAATGTCTTCCCCACACTCTGGCTGTTTTCCTTAACTAAGCTCTTCTAAAAATAGTATGAGCATAAACATCCTACTCTGGGAAATACAGGAATTTTTTCCTGCAGGGATTAGAAGCAAGCACCTAGTATATTTAAGTAAAATTCTTGTTCAGCTAGAGACTTTACTCCACATTCCTGTATCAGTCCAATATGGCCCTTGGGTACAGAGAGCTCCAGGGGTTCAAGGAAATGAGTTGTCACTCCTACCTGGTACAGCTGCCCACTGAGAAGGGGAGAAATGGGAAATTAAATATGCAAATCCCAGAAATTTCTGAGGGAGGTTCATGGTCCTTCAACAGCCTCAGAGGTGATGGGGCTGATGGAGCTCCAGTGAGAGAGAAATCTGCAAAAGGGATTTAGCAAAGAAAATCACCATTTTCAACAATTTTATTCATTTTGATTATTCACCCTGAAATCTGTTACAAGTCTCTAATTGCACTTTCCAAAATATGGTGGGGATATGTCCAGGGTCATAGTCACAGAAGTGCTAGAAGGGCTCATGCAGATCTTTGCTTCATAGCTTAGGCATTTTGCTTAGCTGTATCAGGCTCCTGCTTAAAGAACTTGTATTATCCATTTCCCAGGATGAAGTGACCTAATAAACAATCAGTCCTTTGCTAGTGCTTTACTAGTTTGTTCTGGTGCAGATGATGAAATTGTGCAGTCAGACTGAGTTTTGAGCCCAAACCTGTGATTTTCTTCTGAGGCAGACTAGCTGTAACAGAGCTTGTTCCTCTAGACAAACCAACAGATGCTTTCCTCCTACCTGCTGTAGGTGCCAGTGCAATTCTAGAACATTATGCCTAGTGTCCTACTTGTTCCATACAGTCTTTATGCCTAAGATTGTATTGGATGCTGAAATATTAGCAGTTGTGCAGCCCTTGGTTCTATCTGGTTCTGAAGGAAAGGTGGGAGGCAGGTTAGCTGTGTGGGAAGGTTCAGCCTGCTGTCAAATGGCACCTTTGGACTTGTTTTGAATCCTCTCCTCTGTGATGCTCTGCACTGAGCTCAGGTACTTCAGGGAGAAGGCAGTGTGCTTGGCTTGGGTGAATGTTCTTCAGCAGATGCCTTTCCCTGTGTCCTGCTTTCAGCTAGAACTCATTGTGTTAAGTAATCTTAATTTTCACTTAAGGCTCTTCTGAATAACTGCACTTTCTGAAGGTAACAGCATGTTTTTGCAGTCAGTGTCTGCTGCTAGCAGTGATAAGACCTCATGTTTAGATTTACTACCCAGGATTGGTATGCAGACCAAGGTCACTGCTAAACCTTGTGTTCAGAGCTGGAGGGTACAGAGTAAAAGGTCACATCTGCACAGAGGAGTGGACAGTCCAGATGGCCCTAAACTGACCAAGATATTCCATTCCTTATGTCATATTAGATATAAAGCTGAGGGGTCATGAGGGTTAGTCTATTCTTCTTTCTTTTCTTCAGTGGCTGGCATCTGAGGAGGACTCTGTCCATTTTGCCTTTGATCCTAATTTGTGAGTTTCTGAGACTAGCTCCAGAATCCAGCTCCTGAGTCTGGTTCCTGTCTGAGTACAGCCTGGGATTTCTGCCTCAGCATCAGTGGTGACGGTGACATAGCTGCCATGGGGGGGTGGGGTGGGTTCATTGTTGGGTTTGTATAGTTCCTTTTATTTTATTTCATTTATTTTCATTAAAGTAGGTTGGGACTTAAAATCTTAAAGCTTCCAGGGAAGCTGGACTTATGGGTTAGAAGGGAAAATTCTCTCCCTTACTCCTTTTCTCCTCCCTGGGGCAGGAGGAGGGGTTAATAATGAGCCTGTGTCACTCATTCAGTTGGCAAGCCAGTCTCTAGCTCCTGCCACCCTCCTGAAGGGTCTATTACCTCTCTGTTTTCAGTAGAGATGATGCAGGAGATGCCCAGCAGAGGAAAGGGCTCTACTGTATTCTGCAAGGGTTATGNTCAGAGTGGGAGGGTACAGAGTAAAAGGTCACATCTGCACAGAGGAGTGGACAGTCCAGATGGCCCTAAACTGACCAAGATATTCCATTCCTTATGTCATATTAGATATAAAGCTGAGGGGTCATGAGGGTTAGTCTATTCTTCTTTCTTTTCTTCAGTGGCTGGCATCTGAGGAGGACTCTGTCCATTTTGCCTTTGATCCTAATTTGTGAGTTTCTGAGACTAGCTCCAGAATCCAGCTCCTGAGTCTGGTTCCTGTCTGAGTACAGCCTGGGATTTCTGCCTCAGCATCAGTGGTGACGGTGACATAGCTGCCATGGGGGGGTGGGGTGGGTTCATTGTTGGGTTTGTATAGTTCCTTTTATTTTATTTCATTTATTTTCATTAAAGTAGGTTGGGACTTAAAATCTTAAAGCTTCCAGGGAAGCTGGACTTATGGGTTAGAAGGGAAAATTCTCTCCCTTACTCCTTTTCTCCACCCTGGGGCAGGAGGAGGGGTTAATAATGAGCCTGTGTCACTCATTCAGTTGGCAAGCCAGTCTCTAGCTCCTGCCACCCTCCTGAAGGGTCTATTACCTCTCTGTTTTCAGTAGAGATGATGCAGGAGATGCCCAGCAGAGGAAAGGGCTCTACTGTATTCTGCAAGGGTTATGTGATTTGCAAAGGTTGTGCCCTCTACTTAGGGCAATGGATGCATCATCTGTGGGCAGGTAAGATTCTCTACCCCTGCACTGGAGGGAGCAGATGGAAGGGAAGTCACCAGGATGTTGGCTAGGCTGCACAAGGCTCCTTGGCCTTATTAAATACTCAGATAGTGTCATCAGTACATTAGAAGTGGCTTAATGTATCATCTTTGTTTCTGTTTTACCCTTGCATGATGGCCATTATAAATTATCACAAGACAACTTATGGCCAGCTACTAAAACCAGATTTGACTGTAGCTTGCTCTGAAATAGTATGGGTAATGGCAGATGACAGATGAAGCAGAATTAATGGTCTGGTTATTCATAAGCCAAATGACCCCTGAAAGACTGCAGTAAAATGCAGCAGAAGATACTCTAAAATAATGTGAGGCTTCAGGCAAAGTGATTTATCATAACCAGCAGACAGAACATGCTGGTTTATGTGTTCCTTTGGGTGCATTGTGGTATGGAGCTGAGAGGCATTGTTCTGCAGAGATTTGTTCTCCACTGTTTGAGGACAGAGCATTTTGTGATGATATCTCAGAGGAGAGAATAAGTGAAGGACTTTTACCCTCCACTCTCCAGCAGTTCACCTGTGTCACAGGTTAACTGCAGGGGGAAGGAGGCCCTAACACCACTTGTACTTTGCACTCTACCTGTTTCATTTGTCTCTCATTGGATCTCCATGGCATGCCAGCTCCCCATTGTACTCCTAATAACTCTCAGGAGGATGAGCTGGTTTAGAGAGCTGTTTGAAAGAAACAACCTTGTGCAGCCAAGCTGGAGCTAGTCCTTGTCTTTTTAATGCCTGATCTGGATGCTTCACTGCCTTCAAAGCTGCAGAAAAGACAGAAGAGAACACTCCTGTATCACTTCCTGAGAAGAAACCTGCTGGGAATTGGAAACAGCTTCACCTGCTGCTGGGGAAAACTGACATTTTAATGCAACTTGAATGAAATGAGCAGTATGGAGCAGCTGAGGGAAATGGGGTTGCTTGACCTGAGGAAGAGGAGGCTCAGAGGAGACCTTATCTCTCCTTACAACTGCCTGAAAGGAGGTCGTAGTGAGATGGGGGTTGGTCTCTTCTCAGAGGTTACCAGTGAGAGGACAAGAGGAAATGGCCTCAAGTTGCACCAGGGGAGGTTTAGATGGGATATTGGGAAAAACTTCCTCCTAGAAAGTTGTTAGGCATTGGCCCAGGCTGCCCAGGGCAGTCACCACCCCGGGAGGGGTTGAAAAATGTCCTTAGGGCCATGGTTTAGTGGCATGGTGGTGATAGGTTGATGGTTGGACTTGATGATCTTAGAGGTCTTTTCCAGCCTTAGTGACTCTGATTCTGTTCTGCTCTAGGTGGCTCATGCATTTCCATCCTAATGTTCAGTCTTCAATGTGAGTGTTCAGTTGTTCATTGTAGTGCTTTCATGGTTTTTCTTTGTTTGGAGGAGCTGCCTGTGTGTTCACTCCCCAGGTTTAAAGCAGTGCTATTTTTGTCCAGTGTTTTGTCAAGTGCTATATAAATGCCACAGAGAAAGATGCCCCAGTTCTGAGGAACCTTTCTAACTTTAAAGAGAATTACCTGGTAACTTCTATGCAAAGCCAGTGTGGTGACCTTCACCTACCAGCAGGTCCCAGAAATAGATGCTCTGTGCTCATCTGAAGCTACTTTGTTTCCTGTGATCTTTGTCCTTACATTGCTGTTCCTGTAGCTCTCCTAAGGTTTTACAGAGAGGCTGGAAAATGAGAATCAGATAGCTAATGGAAGATACTAAGAGAGCATCTCCCAGGGAATGTGAACTTATTCATCTATGAAGACTGCAGTTAAAACTGCCAAAAATAAGCATGAATTGTTCTTGGATTCATCTTCGTGGAAAGTATTTCAGCTTATCAGCCAGTTCCAAAAGAAATAATTGTATAGGTATTATGGGAAAAGACTTTGCAAGGCAGAAACTGGTGTGAAGCAGGAGATGGGGGAGAAAGGCCCCAACTGTTTTCATTTCAAGGTAGTGTAGGCATCCATATCAGAATACACATTCAACATTTTATCTGCTATTAAGGAAAAGGTCCCTGTAGGTCTCCAGGTATAACTGTGTCATTATTTAAAACTCCAGGCAAGAAATGCCATGGAGAAGATGACAATTTGGTATCCCACTTTGCTGGCCTCTGGGAGAATTGGTTTTGCTCCTCAGCAAATAAAGCAAGAAAGAGTTTACAGGTCTCTCCAGGTCCTCTTCTAGGAGGGGATCAGAGGATGTATTTGAGCATGTTTTGAACATCTGTGTGCATACTTACCAGCAGCATCTTCCTCCCTCACACCCCAGAGGTGGCTCTGTTTCTGTAAGCACCAATCTCACCTCACTAACCTCTCAGCAAAATGGCTCCAGCATGTGAAGAATGAACAGTCATTTGTCCAGCCTTCCTGAAAGCAATTGTTCTGTGGAAGTACTTCAGTAGCACTTGTGAAAATGAGAACATACAACACAAGGTGGGAACCAGCCTTTCATCTCCATTTGCAAGTGGAGAATGAGGTGGTGGTCTGCTGTAAGTCATGACGTTTGCTTTCCTGGGCATCAGTCTGAAGCTTGGATTTTTGAGTCTCCCTGCTCCATCAATACAGACCTTTTTTAGGGCAGTTGATCTCCTTTCTTTAGAAGGAACTTGCATTAACATTAACTTTTCTTGTTCTTACTCTGTTTTCTACCTCTTGTTGCATTTCAGAACAATGGCTTTATTTAAAGCAGTGGGGGAAAAAACAAGACAGTATCTAAAATAACCCAAACTGTAACTATTCATGAGATGTCTCTGGGGGCTTGTGCCTGAGAGAGGAAATCTTCCTTACCCAGACAAATTACCATAGCTGAAACTCTGATCATTTTTCTCTAAAATTACTTTAGAGCTTATAGACAAGACCACTCAAGTAGAGAAGAAATACTCAGGCTTCACTATTTGTCTCTGTTAATAGCCATTTTAACTGTACTAACATACCCTAGAACATGCAGTCTTCATTTAATTCAGTGCAGCTACATGGGGCTAAAATGTAAATATTATTATTGTCATTTCAGTGTAAGTTTAATGGTAGGAAACTCAGTTTAATTGTGGTTGAGTAGGAAAAAAAATGTATTCTCTGTATTCATAAATCACCCCAATGTTCCTTTTATTCCAACCACTGAATTAAGCACTCAACTAGGGCACTGGAGAAGAAGAAATTGCATTGCTTCCATTAATAGCTTTTTTGAAGTGTGCCAATAGTCAATTGTAAATGGCTTTGCAAAGAGCAGATTGGTTTAGAAATGAAAAAATAAATCATTTAGGTAGCAAACAAGTCTTCTCCACTTGCTGTACAATAAATTATCCTGACACCCAAGGAAGAACATTTCAAATTGCCCAGTCTAAAACTAGAAGTGTAACTACTCCTTGATTCAGATGATTACTTATTGAAATTAATGGATGTTATTTGTGTGTATCAATGTGGGAAAGAATCCCTAGCATTTCTTCTTGACACTTCAGTGCTGCTTATTAGCAAGCTTTTGTAGAATGAAGAAATAGCTAGTATCTAACCCAACAATACTAGTTAGTCTGCAACTAGTGTGTGTGTGTGTGGGGGGGAACAACTTAGTTTCACTGAAGTTTCAGGGAGCTTTGGATGTTAGTTTTATTACCCAAGGCTGCCCAGAGCAGTGGTGGACTCAACATCTCTAGTTACAGAAGAATTCATTTTCTTCCTCCATCTGTGGGGAGAAGAGAACATTTAAAAGCAAAAGATGCTACACATGCTAATGGGGTTTCCCCCCCCCCCCCCCCC